>PVIC010000626.1:0-72050 GCA_004025085.1 Thryonomys swinderianus | reverse complement strand
TTCTTTTTTTTTAAACAGGATCTTGGTACATAGTGCAGGCTGACCTCAGATCTTTTTAAGTATAATTGATAAATTGATAGTAACATCATGGTGAGAAAGTTTCTTGAGTTTTTTCAGGGGGAGAGATTGAAACAGTCTCCATATGTAGTTCAAACTGGCCTTGAACTGACTATGTAGCTCAAACTAGCCTTGAATTTGAAAAGACCCTTCTCCTTCAATCTCCTGCATGCACAGATTATAGGCATGTGCCACCACACCCAGGCTAGACAGTTTCTAGAAGATTACATTTTTTAAACTTACAAGCCAAGTTTAGCTTTACTAGATCTTTATTATTTATTGACTAATTGACTGATTTTTATAGTACTGGAGACTGAACCCAGCACCTTCACACTGAGCTGCATCCCCAGACCCTTTTTATTTTTTGAGATAAGGTCCTGCTAAGTGGCCAAACTGCCCAAGATAGGCTTGAGTTTCCTGTCTCAGGCTCTCAGAGTACTAGGATTAGACTCATATGCCACCATATACTGCTTCTTAGAGTAAAGGATTATTATTTTTTAAATTTTTCAAAAGAGATACAGTTGATTCAAGAAATTAGCCTGGCATGGTGGCACACACCTGTAATCCCAGTACTGAGGAGGCTGAGGTAGGAGGGTTGTCATGAGTTCAAGGACAGCCTAAACTATAGCATAGTGAGTTCATGGCCAACCTGAACTACAAATTGTGACTCTGTCTCAAAGGGAAAAGGAAAAAAAAAAAAGAAACTGGGTTATAGGACAGATGTTGAGTTGCTATTCCCACCTTCACATCATTTTCTGTAAGACCTGTACAGAAATCTTTCGCTATCAATTCCTACTTATACCGTTAATGGCTGTGTGTGTGTGTGTGTGTGTGTGTGTGTGTGTGTGTGTGTGTGTGGCACCAGGGATCAAACTCAAGCCCCTGTGCTTCCAAAGTAGGTGCGGTACCACTTGAGCTAAATTCCTGACCCTGTCAATGGCTTCTCATCAGACCAAGATGAAATTCCAAACTCTGGGCCAGTTTCTCACAACCTCGCCTTCTGCAGACACTCTTCCTCTCACACCCTCCTCACCATTTTCCAGCATCAGGAGCCTGTCTGATCCACTTCTACTGCCTGGTCCAGTGCTGACCACCCATGGCTTTCTGCTCCCCTCAGCTCCCAGCACCTCCGCTCTGTCTCCTCAAGGCTTACTGTAATGTCTCCAACCCTTGGAGCCCAAGTCCCATGAGAACAGGGACAGCTTATCTCCTACACTGTTCTGTTCCCCAAATCTAAAAGAGCTGCCATAAACCGGGTGTGGTGGCTCACACCTATAATGCCAACACTCGGGAGGCTGAGGCAGGAGGATTGCTGTGAGTCTGAAGCCAGCCTGAGTTACTTAGCATGACCCTGTCTCAAAAAAAAAAAAAAAAATAGAGAGAGATGCCACACAATGGGTGCTACTCAGAGAACAGAGACAGAGATTCTGTGTGTTTGGGAGACAATTTAGGAACAGAGAAATGCTCAGCAGCCTGAGTAGCCTTCTGGAGGACTGCTCCTACCACAGGTATGCAATGCTCTTCTCTCTGAGAGCCATAGTTATCCTCACAATGACAGGATGGCATTCTGGGAAATGTATCTTTAAGGGTGTGTGATATGCAAACATCATGGTGTGCTCACTCATAGACTAACCATGGTCCTCACTGGGTGACAGAATCTTGTGGGACAGCTGTCTTACAATGCAGGCAAACACTGTCCAGGACACCATGATGCAGTGCGTAACTGTAAGTACATGTATATTTGTAACACATGCACATACATACGCACACCCAAATTATCCCCTTCTCCTTGCTTTAATAAACTTAGTAAACACTATAACTGCAATATTTGGGCCCTTTTTTGGACGGAAAAGGCAACACAGAATGCTCAAAGCACAGCTGTAACAAGAGGTAATTGCTGTAAGACAATTTTCTTGATTATCAACTCACAAAGCAAATCCACAGTGAGAAAGATGAATCCCTCTTTTCGTTCCCAAATCTAGATGAGAGCAGAGAAACTACTGTGATGGTTGCAACAGTCACTATGGTAGCATACTCAGGTAATTTATGTCCTCATAGAGACACCAGGCTCCACTTGGACTTCACTCACCACCTTCAAGTGGTGCCCTCACTTGGACCACTGTGGGGAAGATCGCCCGGACAGGTGGGTGTGAGAGTCTCTACCATAGGCCAAAAACCTGGTGATGATGAGCACTGGTGGCCCTGCCACATATGCCACAGGGATCCGGAAGGTGGACAGCCGGGTCACAGAAATAGGAAACAAGGCAAAGGCTGTTTTCTGGTTCACTTTAAAATCCTGCATTCTGCCTCTGGGAGCACGCAGGAGACTGCCAAATGGAGTGAGAGGACGGAGGCCTGGACACAGGAGGGGTTATGGCTAATGCCCAGGGTCACATGAACCCCAGGCAAAGCTGGCAAGAGATCTAGATCCCTGGAAACCTCTCACTCTCTCCCTTCCTCTGGCAACCTTCTCCTTCCCCCCTCACAGCTTCCCTGCACCATCCTTTCTTCTCCCCTTAAACACATTTCCCTCCTGCCTGCCTGCGCTAACTGTCTGACCGGATCAGGTATCAGTCAGGACAAGCAGGCTGGGCCATATCTAGACTAGATTCACTGTAAAGCTATTTGAACATGACAAGCAATGTCCCCCGATTTCTTACTCGTTGACTTCCAGGTCCTGGTCATCAGAAGACTCATCTTCTCCAAGGACATTTTCAGAATCTGATTTCCGAATGAGAAAAAACAGAACTGTCCCCACAAGGCTAATCACTGTTAGGGCAATAAACACTGTTCTTCGGTCACTCTCTGGAGAGAGAAAAGAAGTAGATAGCACCAATTATACAATTCCTGAACAATAAGTTGTTATTATACATTATAATTATAATGTAATTATCTTATATTGTAAATAATATAATCAGTAACTATATGTTATACATGTACACATATAAATATATAACATTATATGTCATTTTATTATTATTACTACTATTATTATTATTATTTAGGGATTATTTCTGAGACAAAATCTCACCATGTAGCTGAGGCTAGCCTGGAACTCAAGGTGATACTCCTGCCTCAGCCTCCAGAGTGAGGATTACAGGTGTGTGTCACCATAACTGCCTGAGTTAGTATTAGGTTGAAGGTTATTTCTGAGTGGTAAAACACTTCCTCATTAAATTTTCATTTTAATGCAACAGTAAAAACTTAGGATGAATAGATAAGTAGGCCACTCCCACCTCTGTCTTTTAGCTAGCTACTCACAAGCCAAAAGAAAGACTGTGCAAGAATCCAATTACATTCTTTTAATCAAAGAACTACATGGACAAAATAATTACACACTCAACTGACTCCTGATGATTCACTAGGACACTCATAACAACATGCCCTCCTCTTATACTTGGAGATTCCTAATCTATAAACTGCATCTAATCTCACAAACCCAGAAGAAAGCTTTCCAAAAGCAAACATCTAGGATAACACAAACTACCAGAATTCATCAGGACAATGCTTGAATAAAGCACCAATGATATTTCTGTGCACTATGAGCATGTTTTGAAGATACCTAAATAAAACAACGAGAATAAAACAAACCTGATATTTGGGTTTTCCCTTGCCAGGCAAAATATATGTAGAGATTTCCAAAGAACAAGCTGAGGGGAGGAAGAGGAAGAGAAGGTGTTGGGAAATTATTATGTTTATGGGTTTCAAAAAACTCCAACTACTTGTTGAGACAGAGATAGAAATGTAATTTATAGGTAGGCCATTTCAAAGTCTCAACTCTGCCCTCTTTCTGAGAAAGTAACTGACCCAGAAGGAGTTCGGACCCCGTGCATGTGACAGTGACCTGATTCAGAGCCGGCCACCCTGCATAGAACCTGACTCACTTTGAAACATGTGAATCAGTGCAACTCTGGAAGTGATCCTTGGAAACAAGCTTATGCTACTCTTCAAATCTTTTGAAGAATCTATGAAAAATTCTAAACTAAATCATTACCTACATCTAAACAGATATTTTATTTCACATACTCTCCTAAGGGAGGAATTGTTCACTTACAATTTTATTTCTTACTGTACAAGTCCTGAAAATGAAACTTTTTTTTTTTTTGAGACAGGGTCTCGCTTTGTAGTTCAGGCTGGTCCTGAGCTCACTATGTAGCCCAGGCAAGCCCCGAACTCAGCAATCCTCCTGCCTCTGCCTCCCAAATGCTAAGATTACAGGTGTGAGTCCCAAAGCCTACCACTGTGGTATGTGGTATTAATTGAGGGTGGCTGTGAGTCACCAGGTCTGGTATTGTATGTGGTTACCAGGGATCTACCAGGGGCCTTGTGCTTGCTAGGCAAACACCAGAACCAATGAGCTAAATCTATGGCCCTAAATTTTTTTTTTTTTTTTTGCTAAGCCTTGTTGAAGAGAAAATCCTGGCAGGAACCATATAAGTCAAGACTTCAGACTTCCCAAAGCCAACAGTCATGGGGAGAAGGGTTCTGCTTTTCTTCTAGGAAATATATGATACACTGCACCACTCAGAATTGGGGCAGTTTCATCTCTAAATTTTTTTTACTCATTATCGGGGATCTAACTCAGGACCTTGCACTTGCCAGGCAGCTAAGTTCTTTGCCCTCATTTCTAAATTTAAACGTATTTTTGTTGTTGCTGTTTTCGTTTCGTTTTGTTTTTTTTTTTGAGACAGAGTCTCGCTTTGTAGTTCAGGCTAGCCCTGAGCTCACTATGTAGCCCAGGCAAACCTCGAACTCAGCAATCCTCCAGCCTCTGCCTCCCTAGTGCTGGGATTATAGGCGTGAGCTACCACGCCCAGCAGTGTGAGGTGTGGTACTGATTGCTGGTGGTTGTGAGTCACCATGCCCAATATCATATCATTGTATGTGGTTACCAGATCAAACCAGGGACCTTGCGCTTACTAGGCAGGCGGCAGAACCACTGAGCTAAATCTCCAGCCCTTAATGTATTTTTTTTAACAGCTCTCAGGATGTGGCTGCTGAAGTTCAGATAATGATCCTTTAAAGTGAATTTGTTACTTTCTTTTAGTCTGTGTTTTCTCCTCTGTAGAATGAATACCTTCTTATCTCATGAGGTTATGCTGGGATTATGTGAATTAAGTAGAATCCAACAGTCCCTGAAATACAGCAGATGCTAAACACATAAAAGTCAACATTACTTCCTGTTTAGGAATCTTATGTTTTGCTGACCTTCTCTCATGCATTCAATGGAACTATAGATGTCTGGATCTCTATTATATTCAAGGAACTTATGTCATACAACATGAAAGACCTAACCTTTCAATGAAACAAAGATCTAATAAACAATGGGATCAAAAAAAGAAACGAAGACCAAGTTCCAAAGGATTATTACCTAGACTGCAACAGTGCCCAGAAAATTCCACTGTTTCTCCCGATAGTGTGCTCATCTGAGTTTATTGTCAGGCAGTTTCCTTGTGCTGTCCAAAGCACTAAAATCCAAATCAGAAGTTTATCAAGGGAATGAAGTCACTTGGCTTTCCATGTGAACCCATACACCATCCCCTTAGACAGGCCTCTGACAAGGACACAAGTAGGTGGAAATCAAAATGCTCACCGGCAGCTGCAATTCCAATGAAAACAGACGCCGTGTAGAAGGACCAGGTGAAGGGCTGGATAAAAACGGCAATGTACATGCTAAAATATAACAGGTCAATGTATTACGGTCAAACAATACCTGAAACAGAATGTCAAGTATCCTTCTAGAAGTCAGTTCTGAGGGTTCTCCTCCAAAATTCAACCTGTAAACCTTGGCTTTGAAAAAAGGGACAAACATGACTTGCTCGTTTCTTAAACTACTAGTTTAAATCTGTCAAAACTGCACAAGGTTGCAACGGCCTCTGCCAATGACTTGGTATATGACACAGGACATCCCAGAGCTCAGAAGCATTTATTACTTTTTTTGAATCTCTATTAGTCAGCTTGCTAGAAAGTATGACCAGTTCATGGAAAAATCCTTTTGAACCCTCACAGAAAGAGATCTTTGGGTGCTATTTATTATAGTAAAACCAAAGCAGATATGCATGCGTCCCACAGCTGAAACAGTCTGGTATACCTGAGCAAGAAACAGTGAGCCAATACCTCAAATATCATCCCCTATTTATTCAGCCCAAGTCTACAAGTTCCTGTTAAGTTTTCTGTGCTCTTCAAAGATGCTGGACATGTTCTAACACAGCAAGTGGAAAGAGAGTGTGCCACTCACCTGTAAAATAGACCACTGGCAAACATGGAGAGCTGAGGGCCCACAATGGCAACCACAGATGGTGTAATCAGATTTGAAGCAGAGAACACTCCATAAATAATTGCCATGCTGCACGAATAACACACAAAAGGGGATAAAACTCTTAAGCACCATCTCAATAAAGCTTACTTATTTTGTTTTTGTTTTTTGGATATAGAGTCTCACTATTCAGCCAGGGCTGACCTCAAACTCACGGCAATCCTGCCTCCGTCTCCCAAGTGCTGGAATTGTGTGCCCTACCAAGCCCAGCTCAACAATTCATTTATAGAACCCTGTTTAGGTCTGGGGGTTTACCTCAGTGGAACAGCACTTGTCCAGCATGTGAGAAACCTCGGGCTCAATACCAGTCTGGCCAAAAAAAAAAAAAAAGAAAAAAAGAAAGAGGGGGCCAGTGACATAGCTCAGAGCCCTGAGTTTGAGTCTTCGTACCAAAAAAAGAAAAAGAAAGAAGAAAAGAGAAAACTGCAAGGTTTCTAGGATTTGCATTATCCTTCAGTCAAAATTTATGATAATAGGGCCAGAGATTTAGCTCTGTGGTTCCGGGGGCCCACCTCTGCCTCGCAAATGCAAGATCCTGAGTTCATTCACCATAACCACATACAATGCTGGGCGTGGTGGCTCACACCTGTAATCCCAGCACTCGCCTGTAATCCCAGCACTCAGGTGGCAGAGGCAGGAGGATTGCTGAGTTCGAGGTTTGCCTGGGCTACATAGTGAGCTGAGGGCCAGCCTGAAGTACAAAGCGAAACCCTGTCTCAAAAGAAAAAAAAAAAAAGTATGACAATATCCTTAAGCTAAATGCGTATTTGTATAATATACTGAAGTTCCATCAGAAATTTCTTTAAATCAACTGTCTATGACAATGTTATCATTGTACTGATAAGGTATAATAAAGCCACTAGACAACAGATACTAAGCCAAAGAATTCATAGATATCTCCTCTTTCAATCCTGGAGCTCTATGAAGGTGTTGATACAGAGACGAAAACTGTAATACAGTGGAGTAAAATAAGTTGCCAGAAGTTTGGTGGCTGGTGAATGGTGAGCCGGGATCCTATCTCTGGCAGTGTGACTCCAGGGGCCCAGATCAACCAGGCTGCACTACAAAATTAGCCTATAACTTCTGGCAACTGCATGACATTTCTTTGCTATAAATAACAAGCACCACGTTGCAACTTGCTCAATCCAGAATTTATATAACTCAAAATAATTGTCTTGGGTGAACATTTTTCAGCTGTTATTGATCTAGTCGTACTATACAATGTTTGTAGAAGGTATATCATTTTGAGAGTCCTGATTTCACTTGCTAGAAAGTAATGTAAATTCAAAGTAAATTATTCTTTGGCTTTTCTCAATCTCTCAAATATCAAATATGTGGATTTTTAAAATTTTTGGTTTTTTTGAGACAGTCTCTGTGTAGTTCAGATTGCTTTGAACTCTCTATAGAGTCCAAGTTGGCCTTGAACTAAGTGTTCAGCCTGCCTCAGCCTCCTGACGTGTGCCACCAGGCCTGACTTAAATGTGCTCTTTTACTTGTTCATGTTTTAAAGTACTGGGATTGAACCCTAGGCTTTGTGCATGCTAAGCAGGTGCTCAACCCCCAACCTACCTCCTCATCACGTTTTCATTTTGTGACAGAGTGTCACACTAAATTTCCCAGGCTAGGCTTAAACCCTTGAACTTCCTGCTTCAGATTCCTGAGTGCAGATCAGTTGTTCTGTATACATGAAAACTACAAAAAAAATTATGATTTGCGGCCTAATGATACATCCCTGTAATTCCAGCACTCAACAGACTGAGGCAGGACTGCCACAAATGTAAGGCCAGCCTGAGCTATATAACGAGACTTGTCACAAAAACAAACAGGGAAGTTTTGGGTCAGACATGCCGTGATACAATAACTAAAAAAAAAAAAAATAAGAAACTTGTTTGTGTAATCCAATTTAGCTACTCCACAATATATACCTACTTCAAAAGAGTCATGCAGATAAACATATACAATTTCATTTGTCAATTAGATTTTTCAAGAAACCTGAACATATACACATGTACAAATTACATTCACAGCTACAATCACAAAATATTCATGACTTGTGAAAGTTTTCTCAAGTTCTTCAGCTGTAGAATAGAGACTAAACACCAACAAAAATGTAAACTCTTCAGATGAAATTACAATTGTTAGGAAATTACTAACAGGATTATAAAATATTTCAAGACTCAAAAAAAAATATCTGTTTAGGGTTAGAAAAAAGGAATTGTGACAATATTGAGTATTTATTAAATGCCACCCACTATACCAAGTGCTTATATCCATCTAACCTCTGAATAAAGAAACTGGGCTCATAGAAATAACTTGCCTAATATAACAAAGCAATCAAGTTATGAAGCTAGATTTCAAGCCCAATCTGATTCCACAGGAAACTGAACTCATTGCCTTTAATTGTATTATGTTTCCCAAATAAGAGTACTGCAGTCTAGATACTGAGCAGAAGAAAAGCCATCACTAATTCAATTACAGTATTTTATTGATGGTGATTCTGATGGAACCTAAGCAACTGCTATTACATGCAAAGTAAAATCAAGCACACATTACAATACCTGGTATATCCACTGCCGTGAAAATCTGTACTATTTAAGCTCCTGATGACAGTTTGCTGTGCAGAAAATAAAAGAAATCAATGAAAACATTCTACAATCCTTTTTTTCCCTTGGAAGTCTGATTCCAAGTACTAAAAAAAAGTCCAGATTGGAAACACTCAATATTTAATGCTGAATGTCCACTCTGGAAGGAGAAAAAGGACAACAGAATTGAAAAATGCAAACCAATGACTAGGAGAGAGGGGACAACTAACTGTACCTGTGTCTTGGATTTTATTACTTTAACCACCCACACACTAACACGGAGCTTAATATAGAAAAATCTCAGATCAAGTAAGAGAAATAAAAGGTAACACCCCATAAAGAAGAAATGTCTGACACATGAAATCAAACCTCATCACAGAAAATGAGAAAAGGCAGATGAGAAAACAGAAGATGCAATTTACACATGCTATTAGATTTAAATGAAGTTTATGATCGTTTTCAGAATGAATTGGCACAGGCACCTCACAGGTGGGAGAACGGATTCCAACTCACCGCCACATTTCCACAAGTTTGAAAGGCGGTGAAGATAAACATAAAGGCAACTCCTAAAATAATAATGTTGAAAAGCTTTTTGGATTCCGGGGACATTTTGGCTCCGCTCTGCTGGAGGTCACCAGCAAGCAGCCCAGGACAGTCAGCTCTCTTTCGGGCAAACCTCTGACAATCCTGGGGAAACAGGACGGCGAAAGCAGGAGGCAGATCCGGAGCTAGGCAGCCAAGCTGTCAACTTCCAATTCTAGGATCACAAGCCGGGGCTTGGAATGAAGTTCATCCAGCGAGCCGATTTAGGACATTCCTGGGATAAGATCCGAGTAGGGAAGAGCCCAGCACCGGAAGAGAGCCAAGACTGTCTCCGCTCCAGGTTGAGGGGCCCGCGGGGGAGATTAAGAGCAAGGGCAAACCGAGCGGCCCCGCCCGCGGGGTCTGACTCACCCTACAACTCACGGGACAGGTCAGCTGACCAAGGCCGCGGCGCCCGCTGGGAGTAGTAGTGCAGATGGCGCTGGACAAAAGAGCGCACGCGCATTGAGAAGGGCCCATCACTACACCCGCCCCTCTGGGTGGATGGAGGGGGGCGTCGAGCAAGTGAACTGAGTTGTGGAACGAACACCCGCGAAGGACTGTCGGGTGGTGTGGGGCGGAGACTACAGTAAGAAGGCTGGGTTTGAGGAATGCCAGGGACACAGGCCTAGAAGGACAGGAGTACCCGTCTGACAAAGGCGGGAATGAAAGGCGGGGGGGGAAGAGCACCTTGGAGCATAGGCACTGACATGAAAAGAGGGCGGAACCCAGATGACGGGCACCGCCTCTTCCGCTAGTCTGAGCGCTCTCGGCTAGTTTAGCCTTAGCAAGCGTTTCGCGGGCTTTCCAACTGTCCGTAATAGCCGCTCCCTCTCTAGCTAGCCGTGACTGCGCGCTTTCCGCCCACCCGCCGGGCTCTGCGCAGGTGCAGTAGGCAGGGGCGGGGCACGAGGGCGCGACGTTATAGGAGAGCCAATCAGAGGATTCATTTCCGGGTGGCGCGGCCGCCATTTTGTGAAGAGAGGTATAAGAGGGCGCTGGGGCGCGCAGCCAGCTCCTTTGCTACTCAGGTGTGCCTGGTCTCGTGGTTTTTTTGTGTGCTCGTTCGCTTGTCCTCAGCTTCCCCACGCGGACTGCAACTTCCTGGGGTGAGGCGCGGCGTCTCGCCGCCGCGACCTGAGGGAGCCGCCGCTTCGTCAGAGCGTGCAGGCCCGCACAGCGTGTTAGAGTCTCGGCGCCAGTTCGCGGGACACCGGGCCGCTCCACAGCCATGAGCTACGGTCGCCCGCCTCCCGATGTGGAGGGCATGACCTCTCTCAAGGTTGATAACCTAACCTACCGCACCTCTCCGGACACCCTGAGGCGCGTCTTCGAGAAGTACGGGCGCGTCGGCGACGTGTACATCCCGCGGGACCGCTACACTAAGGAGTCCCGCGGCTTCGCCTTCGTCCGCTTCCACGATAAACGGGACGCCGAAGACGCCATGGACGCCATGGACGGGGCCGTGTTGGACGGCCGCGAGCTGCGCGTGCAGATGGCGCGCTACGGCCGCCCGCCGGACTCGCACCACAGCCGCCGCGGGCCGCCCCCCCGGAGGTACGGGGGCGGTGGCTACGGACGCCGAAGCCGCAGGTGAGCGGGCGGGGGGCGCTGGGTGGGCCGGCCGAGGGCGGGGATCCCGCCTCGCGGCGAGGGAAATGGCGTCTGGCAGCGAGATAATGGCGGCGCGGGCGGGGCGGGCCGGGCCGAGTTCGGCTCACCGCAGCGCTGCTCGTCCCGCCCGCAGCCCTCGGAGGCGCCGCCGCAGCCGGTCACGGAGTCGGAGCCGCTCCCGGTCCCGCAGCCGATCTCGCTACAGCCGCTCGAAGTCCCGCTCTCGCACTCGCTCTCGCTCGCGGTCGACCTCCAAGTCCAGATCTGCGCGAAGGTCCAAGTCCAAGTCCTCGTCGGTGTCCAGATCCCGGTCGCGATCCAGATCCCGGTCGCGGTCCAGGAGTCCTCCTCCCGTGTCCAAGAGGGAATCGAAGTCCAGGTCGCGATCCAAGAGCCCCCCCAAGTCTCCTGAAGAGGAAGGAGCGGTGTCCTCGTAAAAAAATGGTAATGTCTGTGGGGATCCGAGGCACAGCCTTGATTCGTAAATGGGGTTTGGAGTAGGTCTTAGCCATACTAGTATAAAAGTGACTCCTGGTGTTAGGAGTGCTGCTCTGAAGTTACTCGGCTTTGGGAGTAATACTGAAGAGAGGGGTCTGCAGAAAGGATGTGTATTAAGCTTAGATAATAATGGCTGTTTCGTAAACTGTTTTGAGACCTATTAATGAAAATGATTATTTCTTGCTGTTTTTATCCAACGTCTGCATTTTCCCCCTTTAAAGCTGCGGTCTCCTGTTTGATAAAAGAATATTGGCCAGTATTGCAGATTTTAACTGATTTGGCTGATCCTCCAGGGACCAGTTTCTGTGGGCGTGTATTGGAGCAGGTTTGTCTTTAAACGTTAAAGATGCACTATCCTGTTAGTGAAAAATGATCAGTTCAACTATTGTTGTACTGACTGGGACTTCATATTCTCTAATGGATGTGGCAAAGGAATTACAATTAAGAAGCAATGAACTTTTGGAACCCCAAAAGAAAGTTTACAGGTATTGCACTGGGTGGGGAAAGGATAGTGTGTCTTTAACTCTCAAATTGTTTGGTCCTGTTTTTTAAAAGGAAAGGGCCCTAAGTAGCTCGGATAAAAACATTCTCGATTGTCAAATATTTCATTTGAAAAGGATTTCTTAAAATATAGTCAAATTTCATGTTGCTTTTGTTTGGATACAGCCCTTTCCCCCCCCCCCCCATTTTTTTCTCTTTTTTTTTCTTCCCCCCCCTTACCTTTTTTCACCTTGGTATTTGGCCAAGAAATCATAAATTCAAACTTTTATATACTGATTTTGAAAATTTCCTAATTGGGCCTTTTAAAAACTTCTTTAATGGCTGGGTGGAACCTTACTGTAACCTATTTGTTTCACCAGAGCCCTAGTAAGTACATACCTGAACACTGAAACCATGTGCACTTCTGTACCTTTTCAGTAAGGGGAAGGTAAACTGAACTTTTTTCTTTTCAAACCTAGATAAATCGACAAACAGCATAACAGAGGACTTTGGGAAAAAGGACCACGAACTCAGTAGTCCATCAGTCCATGGAAGAGTCCTGGAACAAGCAACTGGCTATTGAAAAGGTTATTTTGTAACATTTGTCTAACTTTTTACTTGTTTTAAACTTTGCCTCAGGTGGCAAACTTCATTTTATGTGCCATTTTGTTGCTGTTATTCAAATTTCTTGTAATTTAGTGAAGTGAACGACTTCAGATTTCATTATTGGATTGGATATTTGAGGTAAAATTTCATTTTGTTTATATAGTGCTGACTTTTTTTGTTTGAAATTAAACAGATTGGTAACCTAATTTGTGGCCTCCTGACTTAAGGAAACATGTGCAGCCATTACACACAGCCTAAAGCTGTCAAGCGATTGACTCAGCATTGCCTTCATTCCTTAAAATTAAAAACCTACAAAAGTTGGTGTAAATTTGTTTATATGTTATTTACCTTCAGACCTAAATGGTAATCTGAACCCAAATTTGTATAAAGATTTTTCAGGTGAAGACTTGATTTTTGAAAAGATTGTTTACCAAACACAATTCTAATCTCTTCTCTTATGTATTTTTGTGCACTAGGCGCAGTTGTGTAGCAGTTGAGTAATGCTGGTTAGCTGTTAAGGTGGCGTGTTGCAGTGCAGAGTGCTTGGCTGTTTCCTGTTTTCTCCCGATTGCTCCTGTGTAAAGATGCCTTGTCGTGCAGAAACAAATGGCTGTCCAGTTTATTAAAATGCCTGTCAACTGCACTTCCAGTCACCCGGGCCTTGCATATAAATAACGGAGCATACAGTGAGCACATCTAGCTGATGATAAATACACCTTTTTTCCCCTACTCCCCCAAAATGGTAAATCTGATCATCTTCATGTACGAACTTAAAATACGGAAAATGTTAAGGAAACAAATGGTTTGTAACTTTGTAAGTACTTAAAAGACATGGTGTATCTTTGCTTATGAATATTCTGTACTATAACCATTGTTTCTGTAGTTTAATTAAAATGTTTTCTTGGTGTTAACTCTTACAATGTCTTGGTCTCTTTCCATTTACTTGAAAAATCTGTACCATTTTCCAGTGTCACTTGGTATACAGCAGTGACAGTGACCCTTTAGGGCTTTCAGTGCTATATACAGCCCATTGTGGCAGACAGCATGCTGACAAGGTAATAGTGCCGGCTTTCCCTCCATTAAAATAGAAATGCCCTTGGTGACATACCTACCAGCCATCAATACCACATACCACAGTGGGAGGCAGAGACAGGAGGATTGCTGAGTTCGAGGCTTGCCTGGGCTAGTGAGCTCAGGGCCAGCCTGAACTACAAAGCGAGAACCTGTCTCAAAAAAAAATAGAAATGGGGCCAGAGGGTTAGTTCAGTGGTTCCGGCGCCTGCCTCACAAGCGCAAGGTTCTGAGTTTGATCCCTGGAAACCATATACAATGCTGGGCGTGGTGACTCACACCCACCAGCCATCAATACCACATACCACAGTGCCAGGTGTAGTGGCTTCCGCCTGTAATCCCAGCATTTGGGAGGCAAACAGGAGGATTGCTGAGTTCAAGACTTGCCTGGGCTACATAGTGAGCTCAGAGCCAGCTTGAACTACAAGGTGACACCCTGTCTCAAAAAAAAAAAAAATAGAAATGCCTGTGGAGCCCAGCAGTTGGTTGTGAGTTCCCCTTTTGTTCCCCTTTTCAATTTAAAGTTTAAAAGCAGTGCAAGTCTTTGGTCTTCATATGTGCTTTATTTGTTTGCTGAGTTCGTTCTGCCCCACCACCTTGGTGATATAGTCTTATGACCAGCAGATCTGCCCAAGTTCATTTTATTTTCCCAGGAAGCTGAAGCAGTCTGATTAGGATATTGTCCTCTAACAGCTTCTGGGTGGGACTGAGAGGCTCTCTGCAATGGAGATGACTAGCATTTCAACAGTATGTCTTCCTGGAAGTGCAGATTCTGCTATATCTTCCTTATCGGCATCAAAAGACTCCAGAGGAATATGGACACAGTTCATATCCCACTTGTAGAGCAGAGCTTCAAGGGACCAGTCAGCACTATAAAAAAAAAAAATTTTAAAGGTGGCTTTAAAACAGGCCTCTTGTTCTGCCCTTTAACTGTTAATGAAACTAATATGAATCACTCATACCTTCTAACCTGATAGGTAGACCACAATTGAACTTTGGGGTTCTTCTGCATTAAAAAGTACACTGTACTTAAAATGTCTTCAAAATCTAAGGGAAAAAAGGCATCTTTTTAAATGTGCTGTTGTACAGTGTCTCTAGCCAAACTCAGTAACAGAAGTTTACCTTCTGGTTCAAAGAACACATCAGAGGCAAGAATAATGTCTTGTGGTGGTAGGATCAAGAGACCAGGAGATACATGACCCCACGTCAGGCCCACCACATCCACCTGAGGCAGGTTGTTCATCTGGCAGCTTTGCCGACAGATTGCTAGACAGTGAGGCAGCACTGAACTGTCTGATAGTATCACTTGTGCACCACATTTTGCAGCCAAGATCCCTGGAAGGCTCACTCCAGCGCCAATCTAGTAAAACAATGGAAGACAGCATTTAAAAATCACTGGGCATGGTGAAGAACTTGGTCTTGAGTAACTGTCCAGGTATAACCTGGAAGGCCTGCTGATGGCATGTAGTCCTAGGAAAACATGCTAACAGGTATGAGGAGCTGAGTGGTTTCAGTTGGAGGGCAGCATCTGTACATTCTTGGCCCGTCTGAAAAGCTGGCTTTACATTTGTCAGGAAAAAGTTGATTCCTTTCTGGTTACTGGGTCCAGAAGTGGAAATAAGTTCTACCGGTTCACATTTTGATATTGAAGGATTTTGCTTCCAACTTAGTAATGTATCTCAGGTGGTTCAATTATAAGGCACAAAGAATGGTTTTCAATGCTCTTAGCATTATGGAAAAGCTGCCAATTTCAGAGGATGCTAGCAGTAGTAAAGTGCAGCTATAGCTAGCTAGCTGTGGTCATCTCAAAGTTAACTGCTTTTCTATAGCTAAACAAGTCTACAATGGCCTCCTTTTAAAGGGGGTCTTCCAGCCAGGCTTTGAAAGTAAGAAGGGGTTTTGGTTGTTTTTGAGACAGGGTCTCACTTTGTAGTTCAGGCTGGCCCTCAGCTTACTATGTAGCCCAGGCAAGCCTCGAACTCAGCAATCCTCCTGCCTCTGCCTCCCAAGTGCTGGGATTACAGGCGTGAGCCACCAGCCCGGCACTGTGGTATGTGGTATTGATGGCTGGTGGGTGTGAGTCACCATGCCCAGCATTGCATGTGGTTACCAGATCGAACTCAGGGCCTTGCACTTGCAAGGCGCTGGAACCACTGAGCTAAATCTCCGGCCCTAAGAAGATAATTTTGTAAACAGTAGTTAATAGGAAGTTGGTCACAGATACTCATTCCAAAACAAGGTTGCTGTTTTCTAATTTGAGAAGAATGGACACTAAAACCTTTTTCTGAATGTAATAAAAATTTTAAACCAAGAATTAGCAGAAAATCTACCGTTTTCTACACCTGATTAATTTTTCCAACCATTCAGCAAACCCAAGCAAGGCAGAGTGGTAAAACTATAAAAGGATTTTGTTTGAGGCTGGTCTTAAACTCAGTATGTACTCAAAGCGGGCATCAAATTTACAGATCCTCCTTCCCAGCCTCCTGAGTGCTGGGATTACAGGTGTGTGCCACCACATGCCTCGTAAGAGAGGGTGTGGAAGGGGCTGGAGAATTACCACCAGAATTACCTCAGTGGTTCCGGAGCTCAAGATGCAGGCACAAGGTCCTGAGTTCAATTCGGTAACCACATACAATGCTGGGCATGGTGACTCACGCCCACCAGCCATCAATACCACATACCACAGTGCCGGAAGTAGTAGCTCACGCCTGTAATCCCAGCACTCGGGAGGCAGAGGCAGGAGGATTGCTGTGTTCAAGGCTTGCCTGGGCTACATAGTGAGCTGAGGGCCAGCCTGAACTACAAAGCGAGACCCTGTCTCAAAAAAAAAGGTGTGGAAGCCAGGCATAATAGCACACACCTATTATTCCAGTACTGGGGATGCTGAGGCAGGAGGACTGCCTGAGTTCAAGGCCATCCTGAACAACACAGGCAAGACCCTGTCTCAAAAAAACAGGCCTGCCAGGGGTGGCTCACGCCTTTAATCCCAGCACTCGGGGAGGCAGAGACAGGAGGACTGCTGAGTTCGAGGCTTGCCTGGGCTACATAATGAGCTCAGGGCCAGCCTGAACTAAAAAGCAAGGACCTCCCCCCACCCCGGCCCCAAAGAGTATACAGTCTTCAGATGCATCGAAGAGGGTGCAGTCTTGTGAGCCAGAATTTGGGTCTTGACCTTGGCTCTCCCAAGCCCCTAGAACTGTGAAACATTAATAAGCTACCCAATTTAGGTTATTTTGTTATACAAAGCACCCCATTGTGAGAAGCATCTTACATATTCTAGCATAGCTTGGGTGCCCCCATCAACCATCCTAGGAAAGGCCGTCAGACAGTTTGCCCATGCAAAGAAAGTCAAGACTTGCTTTAGGACTCCTTGAACTGTAAAAGCCACGCTAATTATTTCAGGGTTTGTGAGCTACTTCCTGGTCTATCACTTTTTCTTTTTTTAAACAAAAATATAAAAGCTTTCTTGAGCTCACAGATTTCAAGTGGTTAAACCACTCACTTTTACAAATAACAGGCCTGGTAACTGGCATGCAGTTTCAACCCCTAACATAACCCAGTGTTCTGTAAACGGATCCTCGTACCTCTAAGATGGCCTTGCCAGGCAGAGCTCTCCTGTGAAACCAGAGGTACTGGGCCAGGACCACAGCACAAGGCCAAATGTACATTCCATAGTGGGGGTGCAGGACCTGGAAGAAAGAGTCTGCATGTATGCTGCAAAAATCTGCTGGAAGCTGGAATGTCTGTATTTTGCAATACAGTGGCATCCATATAAAAATGACAGTCCTGGGCCCGAGACTTAGCTCGGTGGTTCTGGCACCTGCCTCCCAAACGCAAGGTCCTGAGTTCGATCCCCAGTAACCACATACAATGCTGGGCATGGTGACTCACGCCCACCAGCAGTCAATACCACATACCACAGTGCCAGGCAGGTGTGGTGGCTCACGCCTGTAATCTCAGCACTCAGGAGGCAGAGACAGGAGGATTGCTGTGTTCGAGGTTTGCCTGGGCTACATAGTGAGCTGAGGGCCAGCCTGAACTACAAAGCGAGACCCTGCCTCAAAAAATAATAAGCAAACAAATAAATAAAAGAAATAAAAGAAAAGAGAGTCCTGCCCTCCAGCTCCCAAAGCTGTGAGGGAGACAAACTGCCATGCAATAAGAAAGACAGCAGACAGCTCTAGTGTCTTCCACAAGCATGCAAACTGTCCAAGACGCAGGGGACATTCTTACACTGGAGTTGGCGAATATACATGCAATGGAGGAAGAAACAAATGATCAAATCAGAGTTTTGATTTAGTGATAAAAGGATACAAATAGTAAAACAAGGTTAAGAACATGACAGGATGGAGTGAGGTGGGGTGACCACGAGATGGCTGCCGAAGCTAGGATGATTTCAAGGCCCTTGTGGCTGGACCAAACAGCCCTCGGTGTGATTAAGGGACCTGACTGTGCGTCTAGTTGGGCACAGTAATTACTTCAATTCAAAATCTACACGAAGTGCAACAGGGAGTTACCAAAGGATTTTAAGCACAAGTGCAACCTGCAAGGGGTGCTAACGCCAAGTACTGTGCAGTGTCCTAGGCAGATACATGGGAGACGTGAGAGTAAGCTGGATCCTAGGCTGGAAGGAGGGCAACCCTTAGGCTTTGGGAGGCCAGAATCTAAGGCCCTGCGATCAGCCCTCAAGACCGAAATAAGAGAAAGACAGAGACAGGATGAAATGAGAAGCCTTTGAACAAAACTGATCTTAGGAGTCAAGAACTTCACTTTCTCAGAAGAACACATTCGAGGTGAAGACCCTTTCCTAGCTCGCCCCCAGGTGTCCTACTAAGACATTTAACCGCCAAAGGGCTTCAGACCAAACCTCGGCTCTGCGCGTCAATCTGAAGCAGGAAGCCGTGGCTTCGCTACCCCAACCCGGTTGCCAGAGCACAGACTCGCTTCACGGCGGAGCCGCTGCACGCACCTGCGGGACGCGGATCTCCAGCACATGACTCTCGGCTCCCGGGCCCGTTTCTCCCAAGAACCGAAAGAGCCGGGCCCGGGCCACATGGCCGGGGAGAACGAGCGCGCCCGCAGGGGGATTGGTGAGCTGCGGGCCGCCCCGGGACAGCGCAAGGCGCCGAGCCGCCAGGCTGCGTAGGCAGAACGCCGGACCAGCCGGAGCCGCCACCGGGACTGCGAAAAGGTCCCGCGCGGAAGATCACGTAGCCACGCACAACACACAAGCAGCCTGAAGCGCGTCAAACTGGAACCTGGCCGGAAAGAGGCAGCAGAGAAGCACAACGAGGGCGGAAGTGACGCGAGCGCCGGAAGTGGTGCGGGGCGGGGTGGGGGTGAAGGCACTCGGGGAGGATGCGACCTTCTCAACATGGCGCCCCCTCAACGCCTTTGAGGGCGGAGCTCGGAGGTCCGAAGGCCAATGGTGGACCGAGATACGCGGCGGGGTGGGGAAAACAGTTGCCTCACGCCCAATCCGAGGCTCGGGAGGAGGCTGGGGCGTGAATTTTCTGGAAGGCGATTTTAAAGACGCCGGGCCAGAACGAAGGGCGTATAGGTGCAGCTGTCTCCGTAGCCGCCGCCCTGGTCGGGAAGAGCGCTTTCGCGGCAGGAAGCGAGCTGCGTCGAGGTCGTCGCGGCATCAGCTGGTCACCCCCCAGGATGAACCACAAGAGCAAGAAGCGGATCCGCGAGGCCAAGCGTAGTGCGCGGCCAGAGCTCAAGGACTCTCTGGACTGGACCCGGCACAACTACTACGAGAGCTTCTCGCTGAACCCGGCGGCCGTAGCGGTGAGCGGGGCCGGTGTGTCAGGGCCTGTCGTCCGCACCTTTCCCGGACGCCAGAGCGCGGGGATCGCTGAGTCCAAAGTCCCCGAGACCTGGAAGGGGGGCCTTCCTCCTCCCTCCGGGTGGCTAGTCGTCTCCGGATCCCTGGGGGACCCGGCTGTCAAACCGCACACGTGGGAGGGAGGTGCCAAGTACCTCCGGGTGCGACGTGGTAGCTCGCACGTCCTCCCCTCCCCCAGAGGGACCCGGAGTCTCACTCATCCGCGATGTATGTCATTGCTAATTGACCCTGGGAGACCCTTTTCTGCCCCTGGGCTTTTCTTTTTTTCTAGGCAGGTCTTTTCTAATTCTCTTAGGATAACGTGGAAAGGGCAGATGCATTACAGCTGTCGGTGGAAGAATTTGTGGAGCGATATGAAAGACCTTACAAGCCCGTGGTTCTGCTGAATGCCCAAGAAGGCTGGTCTGCACAGGAAAAATGGACTCTGGAGCGTCTAAAAAGGAAATACCGCAACCAGAAGTTCAAGTGTGGTGAGGATAACGATGGCTATTCGGTGAAGATGAAGATGAAATACTACATTGAGTACATGGAGAGCACTCGGGATGACAGCCCCCTGTACATCTTTGATAGTAGCTATGGTGAACACCCCAAAAGGAGGAAACTTTTGGAAGACTACAAAGTGCCCAAGTTTTTCACTGATGATCTATTTCAATACGCAGGGGAGAAACGCAGGCCTCCTTACAGGTAAGATATCCCAATGCTCCTCGCTTAAAACCTCACTTCCATGGCTGGGTGTGATGGCTCACACCTATAATCCCAGCACTCTGGAGGTTGAGGCAGGATGGTTGCTGAGAGTCTGAGGCTAGCCTGAACTACATAGTGAAACCTATCTAAAAAAAAAAATCTTACCTCCAACAGTGTCTGATACCGGTGTTCAGTCTGCTGATCTTCCAAACTGAGTGGCTCTCCCATGGGTCCTGTTCTGGGGAGACTGATTTAATTCGTTTGGGGCGCCCTGGGACACCTGGATTAGTCAGACTCCCCAGGTGGTTTAAATGTGCGTTTGAAGTTAACTCACTGATCTCAAAGGAAAGTTTCAGCAATTAAGGTCCAACAACATACTGCTTCCATGGTGTTTTTTCCTTTTAGAGATCATTCCATGCACAGTTCACTTAATGTTCCTGTGTACCAAAATTTGTAGTTTCTGAAACATAAATAATTTAGTGTGCAGTGTGAACTTGGCCTTGTTTTGTGCCGTATACCTCCAAATATCTTTTTTTTTTTTGCTTTTATTCTTTTCTGTAGGTGGTTTGTGATGGGGCCACCCCGTTCCGGGACCGGGATTCACATTGACCCCCTGGGGACCAGTGCCTGGAACGCCTTAGTTCAGGGCCACAAGCGCTGGTGCCTGTTCCCGACAAGTACTCCCCGGGAGCTCATCAAGGTGACCCGAGAAGAAGGCGGGAATCAGCAAGATGAAGCAATTACCTGGTTTAATGTCATTTATCCCCGGACACAGCTTCCAACTTGGCCCCCTGAATTCAGACCCCTGGAAATCTTACAGAAACCAGGAGAGACTGTCTTTGTCCCAGGTATAGCTGAACCCCTTGCTGGCCCTTGAGCCCAAGCTATGCCCGTGCCAGGCAAGCATTCTGACCCTGAGCTGCTCTCCACCCCAGCACAGTCTTTGCAGTGATTTCTGTTGTCATTTCTGAGTAGAACTGTATTTCGAATGAGTCCAAAAAGTGCCCTGTGTTTGTCATATAGATGAAGTGACCTAATGGGATGGTACTGTGTAGCTGAATCTCAATGGAGCTGTTAGGCAAGATGAAAGATCTTTGTTATGTTTGTTACCTATTTTTGTTACTAGTATCTCAGCAGTGTAATAGTTTGTGCCTGTTTGTGTAAAAAGAGTTTTGATACAGTGTAGCACTGGCTAGGTTGAGTCACAGCCATAAGCCCAACAACTGCACCTTAATAGAGGAAGCTTACACAGGGTTTAAAGTGAATGTCCTCCTAAAGGTTGAAGAACTTCCTTTACAGTTTTGGGGGCCTTGTTTTGGATTCCTAGAGCTCAAAAGAGCAGAAAAGGGCCAGCATAACTATCCCAGGCTTGGACACAAGTGCTTGACCCGCTGCCTCACTAGCAGGAAGAAGCCATCGACAGTCTACAGGGCTGAGAGTGGCTGGGCTCCAGTCACATTTTATTGGCACAGATAGCACACTTGCAGTCCTGCAGTCAGGTGTGTCTGAGCTGGATAAGAAGAGCCAGTTCCTGGAATCGGCACAACTACTACAGTGATTGTAGAGGACCGAACCTCTTGAACTGTTTATTTGTTGGCTTTCAGGAGGCTGGTGGCATGTTGTCCTCAATCTTGACACCACCATTGCCATCACCCAGAATTTTGCCAGCAGCACCAACTTCCCTGTTGTGTGGCACAAGACGGTAAGAGGGAGACCAAAGTTATCAAGGAAATGGTATAGGTGAGAAGCATTTCTTTCTCGTTTTCACTTTGTTCCAACTCTATCCCCAAGATAAAAAAGAGCCCACCCCTGCAGGACTCAGTGGTGAGCTTAGAGGCCTGGGAAAGGTTGGGGCTGTGGGCTGCCCTGGCACGGGAGAGAATGCCAAGGTCAGGGCCAGTTTCCAGGATGTCTGCTGGCCTCCAGGTGACAGGGGAGTGTCTGCATGTTTGTTCAAAGCCACTCAGTCGAAATGTGATTGTAATTGGGATTATTTCTCCTTTTGTTTTCTCTTTTTGATTGGGTTTGTTTTGTTTTTTGTTTTTTCTTTTGTCTGTTTGCTTGTTTGATTTTCAGAACTAGTGCTAGCAAAAGGAGCCCTTGTGCTTAGGTTTTCCTTCGGTTATTTGTTTTCCTTACCCAGAAGCTCCTCCCAGCTGAACTTACTGCCTTGAGTTCTTGTGAGTGAGGTGACTGCCCTGGAGACTTAGCTCCTCTGTTTATCCACAGACCAGACACAGCACGGGCAGCGGCAGTGCAAGCCACCCCCAGCCACCCCGTGCCACTGTGTCCCAACCCTGACCTGGAGGGACCAGCTCTCGGGGTAAGAGAGGGATCCTGGCTTGTTCAGTGCACCTCCCTCTGTGAGGGCAGCACGGGCGGTGGCTTCTGTTCCCCTGGCCTCTGGGTGCCTGCAGCCCACCCCTGCCCTTAGGCCAGCACGTGCTCAGCACAGTCACTGCAAGGCCTTAATGGATAGTAGGTCTTTGTGACTAGTGACAGGAGAGCCAGGTTACATTCCTACAGGGAAGCTGCAGCTCTTAGAGTCCAGAAGCTTGTTTACCAAGTGCAGGGGACAGTCTCTTAATTGACACCTTACTTCTTACAAACCAAATTCTTTCTGCTCTTATAAGTAGAATCTAACCAAACCCAGTTCCCAACATTAGTGCTGTGAAGATGAAAGATTTAAAAAAACAAAAACTAGGAGAGTTTCAGGAAGTAGAGAAAAAACTAGGAAAAGGAAGAAATGTAAGACTAATCCAAGGGAACACTGCACCTGTGTGACTGACCCTCACGCAGGCAGGTGATGGCAATCGCATGGAACTGGAATGGCGCTTTCCTCTGGAACAGCGTGGACAGCCTGCAAGAGGGTTTGTTCCTGCGTGGGGCTGTGGAGAGGAGTCACTCCGAGTCTACACACTAGGCACTTCAGGTGTCTCCAAGCAGTGTGGGACTCACTCCGAGTCTGCGCCATCGCGTGTGGGTGTTGCTGCCTGTCTCAGTGCTGAGCACATCTCTGCTCCTCAGGATCTTGAAGCAGGAGCACCCTGAGCTGGCGGTGCTGGCAGATGCTGTTGACCTCCAGGAGTCTACGGGCATCGCCTCCGACAGCTCCAGCGACTCCTCCAGCTCCTCCAGCTCCAGTTCATCTGACTCAGACTCTGAGGTGAGGGAGGCCTGGCTCACCTGCATGGGGCCTCAGGCCTGCAGCACCTGTGCACACCAGCCCATCTCTGTCCCAGCGCCATGGGTGCCACTGTTCCTGCAGAGCGGTGAGCCTTGCCCACTTGACAGCATCCTATGTGTGAACTGTCATCTGCCGAGGCGTGGGCATTTAGGGTGATGACTGGCCAACACTGCACACCTAGCCAACAGCAGTGTCAAGATTCAAATTTGTGTCCCATTGTCCTGAAAGCAGGTGTGAAGAACTTTCCCTGTGGGTAATGTGCTGTTGGCACAGAAAATCAGCTTACATTAACATGAAATAGTAGATAAAAGGGTTTTATGCCATAGCAAATGAAATCTCCCCTCCCCACTTCCCCACCCTCTCCGAGACAGTCTCACTATGCAATCCAGGCTGGCCTTGAACTTGTGAGCTTCCTTCCTTAGCCTCAAGTCCTGGAATTATACATGTACATCACCTGACCCAACTAATTTTTGCCTTTTGTGTTTTTTGAGACAGTCTTGCTGTGTAATAGGCTGGTTTCGAATTCACTGTCACCTAGATTAGCCTTAAATTTGTGATGATCCTTCTGCCTCAGCCTCCTGGGTGCTGGGATTGCAGTTTTATGCCACCACCATTCCTAGTTCTTAATTTTTGTCTCATGTCCCAGACTCCACTGGTTTAGTCTTTTTCCATTGGATTAGGGAAGAAGCTGAGACTATTAAGTGCTGCATCTATGTACTTTTTTACCCCTTGAGCTCTGTGTTGGTGCAGGGAAATGCCATAGCAGTCTCGGTGCCAGATGTGAAATTTTTTACAGAGGGGTCTTCAGTGTAAACCCATAACCCTAATGTGAGACCAGTGGGGTGACCATCGATGCCTGTGAGAATTCTCCAGCTCATAGAAAGCCCAAGCATGCACAGATGCTCAGGCCCTGCTGCAGAGCTTCACTTCTGGGAGACAGGTTTGCTTTGCAAAGACATGGTTTCATCCCAGTTGAGTTCTTGTTTTCCCCTGTGTCCAGTGCGAGTCTGGGTCAGAAGGCGATGGGACAATGCACCGCAGGAAGAAGAGGAGGACATGCAGCATGGTGGGCAACGGGGACACCACCTCACAGGACGACTGCGTGAGCAAAGAGCGCAGCTCCTCCAGGTGACCGTGCACGGCTGCTGTCTGTGTACAGGACACCCTTGCGGCAAGGGCCAGGGCCCAGGGTGGGCAGCCTGTGGCATCCAGCAGATCAGGGGAGGGCGCCACACACCAGATGAGGAGGAGGTCTTCAAAACTTGCACCTTTGCTCAGCATTTGGTACAGTAGCTCTTCCTCCACTACTAGTGCAATCAGCATGACTTGTTGATCATAAAGACAAACGTGTGGTTGGTGCCAAGGAGACCCTTTATACTATTTAATAAAATGAGTGGTTTTATATCTTCAGCACTTTCCTTGGGTAGTGCCAGGGCTCCCCATTGCCCCTCTCCTGTAGCCTGAGGGAAAGCAGTGGCTTTGCTGCTGGAATTTGATGGAAGGAGAGATACTGAAAGAGTTGTCTGGCATCTTCTGAAGACCCTTGGCAGAGCTTCCTACCTTTTTCCCAGTTTGCCATTGCTACATTGGATGCTCAGGCCAAGTCAGACAATAGCAGAGGGCTCAGTTTCTTTTTTCTTTTTCTCACTTTGTAGTTCAGGATAGCCCTGAATTCACTATGTAGTCCAGGCTGGCCTTGAACTGATAGCAGTCCTCCTGTCTCAGCCTCCTGAGTGCTGGGGTTACAGGCATGAGCCATACACCTAACTTGTCTTATGTCAGTCATGTCTTGAGTTTTTGTTTTCTTTTTATACAAAGTTGGATCTAAATTAGTAATAGCTTACCTGCAGAAGCTGTGAAAGGATCTATATGCTGGATCCTGCCCTATGCAGCATGTGACAGGTGCATGGTGAGGATTGTCCCTGCTATGCCTGTGGGGTCCTACCATCCCAGAGACTCTTTCTCAGTACACTGGTGGAGATGTGGAGGTGAGGTTGGGAAGTCTGTAGCATCCTAGTGACTGAAATCCTGGCCTGCTGCAGGCGACATTCCTGTTATGTTCTTACAAAAGAACAGCAGCTGTTTTCTTAGATGAGCAAGGCAATCTCAAGGCCCGTGTTCCTTCATGGCCTCTTCCCTGCGTGCCCTGTGATCCAGCTGGAATTCCATGGGGAAGTTGGGTGTTTTGGTTTGGTTGGTTTTGGGTTTTGTTTTATTTATTTATTTGTTTATTTATTTTTTTTGCAGTACTGGTGATTGAACTCAGGCCCTTATGCTTGCAGGGTAGACGCAGTATCCCTTGAGCTAAATCCCCAGCCCAGTTTATTTATTTATTTTTTGTGCCAGGGATTGAACTCAAGATCTTGCACTTATCAGGTGGGCATGGTGCCACTGAGCTGAATCCCTGGCCCAAGCCAGCTTCTCACAGAAGTTCACCAGGCTAGAATGCTCACTTCTCAACCTTGCTTGGCTTGTCCACAGCCACGCCTAAGTTTCTATTCCATATATACTTCTGTTCCTGACATGTGAGCATGTAATATGTAGAAAAGTTCACAGAGAGCCCTGGTATCGCTTCAGCATGAGAACCCAGGGCTCTGCTGTTAACACTGCCGTCCAGCACTGTGCCTGCTGTGCTGTCTACACGCTGATGACAGGTGGTTGTACTTTCCTTGGCAGGATTAGGGACACATGTGGAGGCCGGGCTCATCCCTGAGCAAATACAGAGACTCCCTGAGGTGGCTGTATGAGCTGTTGGCAGCCACCCAGCCCAGTTCTCACGTCTTCTGCTCCTTCCTCTTTGTCTCCTTTGAATTTGGATCTTCCTTCTCTGGTCCAAGCTCCTGCCTACGGTCAGATGATGGTTTTACTGCTTGCTAAAGACTAGATATTACCAAGAAGTTTAAAAGCTCAGCCAGCTCAGTGAAACACTGAAGGTACCGTGATGTTGGGTAAGAATGTTCTGTGTCCTTTCACACAAAAACACCCAGGTGGATCCCAAGACTGCAGGGTGTGATCCCTTCCCCGCCTCACTCTGTCTGTCGCCTCCTGCTGTTGGGAAGGAACAGTGGCTGCACGGGAGAGACCCAGGGAGTGGCGAGTGTTCTTGGAGCTGTGGGGAAGCTGCCCTGAGGAAGAAGCTCTGTGTGTGTGTGCTACCCTCCTGGACGGCACCATGCCCAGGATGTGCACCGGCACCGTCCATTGCTGCTCAGTACTGCCCTAGGAGTCTGCATCTCCCTCCACACTCAGAGGCTGTGAAGTTTAGGGGTGTCCTGTGTACATTTTGGGTGCAGGGGTGACACCTATTAGCTCACAGAGTGAGCAAGGTGTTCAGTGTGCTTTTTTCTGGGAACTAAAGTTATAAAGAGTGTGTTCCCATAGCCCCTTCTTCCCACCCCTGTAAGGACTTTGTTGTTATGTGCCCATTTGGCTTGACCTACGGGCAGCAGGTCGGCAGGCAGCTTGTGCTCCACCAGGAAAGAGACAGCAGGGCTGGTGCTTCTACTTTGGGATCTGTGGGTACTTTGCAGAGCTTTGGTGGGAAACTTGGAGATTGACCAGCAGGGTCCCTGTCTCGCCCTCTGGATTCACCTGCTTGCCTTAATCTATCCCTAAATTCAAGGAAAATAGAGCAGCTATCATTTTCTGACTGGGGGTGCACCTTTTCACCAGGAGGCTAGTCTTATTTTCTCTCAGTTCAGCTTTCTGCATCCTAAACCCCAATACCCCACTGTGTACCTGGTGGGGAACCTCTCCCATAGAGGCTGCCACCCCCTGCCATCCTCTGCCCTCTCTCAGGGTGGCAGATGCCCTGGTCCCTGGTGGGCCCAGATGTACTTGTCTCTGAGTCAGCCCTGAAAGTTGAAGAAGCATTCTAGTAACACTGAAGGATGACGCCCCTCCTTGTGTTTTGTGCTTTTGTTCTGGGGTTTTGTCCCCTTGCCATTATCGGGGATGGAACTCAGAGCCTCAGTTTACTGCTGAGCCACATCTGCAGCCCTTTTAAGACAAGAACTCACCACAAAGCCCAGGCTGGGGTCCACCTTGCCTCAGCCCCTGCAGTAGCCGGGTTAGAGGCATGTGCCATTTCTCCAGCTTTTAGAAAGACTTGCCATCTTCCAGCATCCCCCAAAGAAGGACTTCTGCCACCAGGGGGCACAGAGAGATGTGTTGCCAGTGGCCTGAGTGATGGAGCAGAATTTGAAAGGGAAAGCTCAGCTCCCTATTCCTTCAGATGCTGCAGGCGGTTCCTGGTTGCTAGACACCGTCTTTTCTCCCAATGCTGCTGGACAGCTCAGACCATGTGATGCACATGCTACCCATAAGCACTTGTGGGGTGCCAGGCCACTGTGGAAGCAGAGCGAGGTGGGGGCCGAGGCATCAGCTGTTCAGGACACCCTCTTCCCTCCTGTCCGGGCTATGCTCTGAGTCAGCAGTAGGAAAGAGAAGGATATGTGAGACCATTTCTAGGATTGCTCTCCAGGATGGCTGCGATCTTAAACCCAGAGAGCCATGTCTTGGAAAAAGGGATGTTGGAAGGACAAGGTAGACAGGAATAGGACCCACAGCATGCAGAGGGCACTGGGCCTCTGAGAACACGGTCCCCATCTGTCCAGTGCAGTTGTGCAAGTGGTCCCCAAGTTGTCAGTGGTCTGGGATGCTGAGGGTGAGGCTGCTGAGGCCAGAGCCCCCAAAGCAGGGATACCGCTCACGGTTGCATTTTATTCCTCCACTACCCGCTGCTTATAATTCAAGCACCCAGCAAAAGCTCTGGTGCCAGTCTGGTGTGGTGGTGCACACCTGCAATCCCAGCACTGGGGGACTGAGGCAGGAGGATCACTGGGAGTTCAAGCCAAGCCTGGGCTACACAGCGAGACCCTGTTTCCAAAAGAAAAAAGTTCAAGTGCCAGGACTGCTCTGGGGCAGGAGGTATAGCAGGGACAACCTGGGTCCCTGAGCACAAGGACCTTGCTGGGCAGTGACTGCTGCCCTTCAGAAGGGTAGGAGAGAGAGGGCATGCACTTCCATGGCCAGGAAAGCAAGTGCCACCCTCTCTAAACACAAGCAGGCCGCTTCTTCATGAAGGGGCATGGCCACCCTGGCACCACGTGCTGGATCTGGACACGATTTCTTTGAAGAGTAGCTGAAAGCACTTAAATTTTATGAAGGCACACAGCAAGTTTCTGGTGTGCTTTGTACCCCCAGGGACCCCCTTGAGCTAAGGACTTAGACCCAAGAATGGGTGGCAGGGAATCGGTGTTGGAGTGCTGTGTAGACGGGACCGTGTAAGCACGCGGCCATTAGTTCTGTAATTGCACGTAGCTTTCCCCGGAGAAGCAGCTGTGATGTGGCTGCCAACACTGGCTCAGTGAGTCTGGCTTCTCCTCCTGGCTTGTCAAGGTGTCCTGTTGACATTCGCTGTTCTCAGAAAAACTAGACAAGTGTAAGGCCCTCAGTGAAACCTCAGGCTTGGCTCCTTCTTAGATCAGAAACTGGAATCACCAAGCCCCCACACCCCACCCCGTGGTCTCCGCGGGAACCAGCCCCTTTCCACTTGTCCCCGCAATCGCAGTGCATCTGCACAGAGCGGGGCTCCCGTACTTGTCAGACAACACCGAGCAATCTCGGTCCTGTGTCCGTCATGCTGTAGCATCATCTGCCATGAAATGCCTGTGGAGTCTGCAATTGGGTCGATGTTTTTTAACTTTCACTTAGATGAAACTTGTTCATTTTAAATAAAGCAATTGAATTTGGAGTTGTGTTTTCTGCCTATGTTGTGTCCTTTCTTTTCAATCATTCATTTTAAAATCAAGAGGATTGTCACCAGAATAGGACCTCTTAAAAATACACTTTAAGGGCCGGAGGGTTAGCTCAGTGGTTCCGGCGCCTGCCTCGCAAGCCTAAGGACCTGAGTTCGATCCCCGGTTACCACATATAATGCTGGGCGTGGTGGCTCACGCCTGTAATCCTAGCACTCGGGAGGCAGAGACAGGAGGATTGCAGAGTTCGCAGTGGCTTGTCTGGGCACCATAGTGAGCTCAGGCCCAGGCTGAACTACAAAGCAAGACCCTGTCTCCAAAAAGCAAAAAAAAAAAAAAAAAAAAAAAAATACACTTTAAGACAATATTTGGCCAGAATTCCAGCAGTGGTCAAAGGCTGCCAACAGCCGAGAGATGAAGCCTGTTCCACTTTCTTTTCTGTTTTGAGAGAGGCTCTCGCCGCCTGTCCATTCTAGGCTAGAGCTCATTATGTAGCTAGATTGGCCTCAAACATGCAGCATTCCTCCTGCTTCTGCCCTCCGAGTACTGGGAGTACAAGTGTGCACCACCCCACCATGCCCTGTATTTTGAGTTTTAAAAGAAGCACCCCATCCAGCATCAGTTTACATCCCAAGGAAGTATGACATCCATGCTAAGCAAAAATTGGAAACTGAAACCTTGCTTTTGCTTCTTGTTTAAAGCAGTGTCTGGCTATGTTACCCAGGCTGGACTCAAACCCCTGGGCCAAGGGACCTTCTTGCCTCAGCCTTCCTAGTAGCTGGCACTACAGATAGGTGCCATCTTCCTCAGCTACCCTGCTTTTAATGTGCATCCTGCTTTTGATGTAGTTGCTGACAAACCGCCTAATGTTTTGTGCGGTGATGAATGGTAGGGAAGTATGTTTCTGATTGCAGCATATTTCTAATACAACCCCGTTCAGCAACATCCTGGAAGGATTTGAAGAAGCAAAACTAACCTTCCTGTCCCTCTTTCTGCGCTTCCACCTACCCGCACCCACTCAGGAAGTGTGCATGGAGATAGTATTGACCCCCAGGACCTGGCACTGAATTCCAGCCTTTAGGCAGCAGTCTGTCACAGTGGGGCCTGTGTAGAAGGCTGGTGCCTTCAGCCTGGGTGGGAAGGACCGTGGCACCGCCAGCCCAGAGGTGAAAGCCCTTGGATCAGTGGTCATAGAACACAAGCAGTTGACCCGCCCACAACACCGGGTAGAGAGCAGCCAGCCTTTGCGATTGGTACTGGTTTTCTCACCAAGCAATCGGGCCGCAGTCTCCACCACCGGTTCTGGGTTAATGAACCTTCCCACTTTTCCCAGCTCGCGCCTGTACTTGCAGGCCTCTCCAATGTGAAGTATACAGGGCCGAGGTGGTGCTGGGATATGTTACTCCAAGCACCTGAGAAGCAAGAATCAGCGGTTTGCAAACCGAGCCTGAGTTCAGATAACCAGGTTAAATTGTGACCCAAAGCATCAAGCCTCCTAGCCAGGCAGGGCCTGCACTCCTGCTCCCTGCTGGGGTGAAGGGCCCACCCCCACTGCATCCAGACCACACCCATTCGGGGCGGAGACATGCAGAGGCTCCGCCCTGGGGCGGGCCTGGGCGACCGGGCGCGGCGGGCTCCCTCGGGGTCCCCGTGAGCAGGCAGCACTGGGCGGTCGCAGCGCGATGGAGGCGCCGGCCGAGCTGCTGGCCACGCTCCCTGCGCTGGTCACGGTGCTAGCACTGCTGCTCGCCTGGCTGCTGCTGCGGCGCGGGGCGGGCCCAGAGCCCGCGCCCCCAGCGGAGGCCCCCGGGCCTCCTGCGCCGCCCAGCTCCTGCGCCCCGGAGCCCGCGGGACCTGGAGAACCCGAGGCCCCGGCGGAGCCTGGGGAGCCCGCGGCGGCGCCGGCAGAGGCGGAGGATCTGACGGCCGAGGCCAGGCAGGTACGTCTGGGCACCCCCCCTCCAGGGGACCGCGCCCCGCTGGCTTCCCGGCCCTGGCCCCCGCCAGCCCCGGGAAGGCTAGCGAGGTTCAGGGCTTACAGAATCTCAGCCCTCAGACTCGCATCCTCCCCCAGAAAGTGCGGCCTGTGACGATCGGTTGGAGTTTGCTTGTTTCCTCCCTCCCCTCCTTCACCCTGGGCGCCGAGAGTTGCCATGGCTGGGTCCGGTCGAGTCGAGACTGCTGCACCGCTCCGGCCTCTGACCGCCTGGAATTCTGCTCGCTCCCTCCTCTTGCCCCTGGCGCCCCCGGCCCCAAATCCACAAGCACGTGGCTTCTTTCGAGACCCGCAGTAGTTGTCAGGATGTTAGAAATAGTGTACTTCGGCAAGGCGAGGGGGAGGAAAACTGCCTCTTTTAGGCCAGTTTGAAATCCACATTCCAGAATCGATGTGGCATTTCGTGAGGCCCCAGGACCGGACGTGACCATTACAGTCGTTTCTTATTGTCCTTTTCGGGCTGCAAGTGGGCCTCGGCCTGACCCCCACCACTCAGGCTCAGACACCCGCAAGCCAGCCTCCCCACTCTGCCCGGGGTCACTCTTGTGTCACCACCCACTGTGGCCTGGCACGCTTCCAGACATCCCTTGCCCACTCCCAGCCAGCCCCGCGCTCTTCCACAGGAATCTCAGATGGAAACCCTGGCCCGCTGCCCTGGATTGCACCCCCTCAGCTAGTGCAGGCCACCACCTCGGGTACAACACTTTGCTCTGTCCCTGAGCTCCACGGCTTAGTGAGGAGGGCACCAGGCACGGGGTCAGAGTGTCCGAGAATGCCCACTCTGCCCTTCGCTGGACACAATGGTTAACACTGGAGTGAAGTCCGCAGGGGAGGGGACTAGGCTCAGTGCCATTTTTCTTTATGCCAGACCCCTTCTGGGCAGGCTCTTCACTTGACAAATGGGTGACTAATGGTGTCATTAGAGTGGCTCCTACCCAGCCCAAGGGGGGCAGTTGGATGCACCCCGGAGAGGATAGAGCCTGGCCTGCTGTCCTGGCTGGGGGAGGGGTTTGGTCATGAGTGTAGGTGTTCAGTTGGCTCCTGCGGTGATGGGGGGTTCTGGCCTCACTCGTGGGCTCACAGGCACAGGAGAAGGCACAGGAGAAGGCACCTGAACTAATCTTGAGCCACTGCTGCCTCCCCACCAGCCCTGTTTACGCCTTGGCCCTTCATCCCCCAGCAGCAGGTTCTAGACTATAGTCCAGATGGCATTTCATGGCCTGCGGTCACATCCTGAGCCTCAGGCTTACAGCACTTACCAGACTCTTGGGCCCTCAGCCTATGGAACATCTATGGAACTAGGTTCAATGGTTGGCAGTGAAACAGGGACTCCCTGTTGTGATTAACGCACATTTCCTAAGGAAAGTGGGTGTTTGAAGGGCAAGGATAATAAAAGGAGTTCAGGTCCTGGTGTGGGCTGCCCTGAGGGGGACACCCCCAGCCAGAGAATTCATAAATCAGTTTCCTCCCTTGGAGGCCCAGGTCCCCAGCAATGGTGAGGGTGGGGGAGGAGCAGGATTTAACTCAGGACCTTCGCACTAAACTGCATCCCTAGCTGTGTCTTTATTTGAAATAGCGTCTCCCTAAATTGCTAAGGTCAGGATTGAATTCTGTTTTTTGTTTTTTTGTTTTTGAGACAGGGTCTCACTTTGTAGTTTAGGCTGGCCCTGAGCTCACATGCAGCCCAGGCAAGCCTTGAACTCAGCAATCCTCCTGCCTCTGTCTCCAGAGTGCTGGGATGACAGGCGAGAGCCACCATGCCTGACACTGTGGTATGTGGTACTGATTGCTGGTGGGCATGAGTCATCATGCCCAGTATTGTTGTATATGGTTTCCAGGGATCGAACCAGGGACCTTGCACTTGCTAAGCAGACCCTGGAACCACTGAGTTAAGTTACTCCTTCTGTCTCAGCCTTTCAGAGTTGCAGAATTATAGGTATGTGTTACCATGGTGGGGTCCCCAGCCCTTTCTGAGCTGGCCTATTGTAAGTAAGGCCCTGGGGTGGGGGAGAGTAGGGGACACAAATATCTTTGTGTCCTCTCCAGCTGCCCCAGTGGTGGAACTAATAGAAGAAGCAGCTGGTCAGAAATGGTCTTGAAATAGACTTGGATATTTCCAAGAGTTCCTAGTGCTTTCTTGTGATGCTCACTGTGCCTGAGCTTGCAGCTCAGGCCAGAAGGCCTCCTGAGGAAAGTAACAGGCTGGCTGGAAAGCTGAAGGTGACGCCCTTAGCTGACTGCCTTCACTCTCCCTTAGCAAACCGAAGGTCAGCAGGCTGAGAGGGCTAGGGGAGGTGGGCACCCACCTGCCATTAGCCGGGAAGTCACTGCCCAGAGGGAGAGAACACAGCGAGCCGAGATGAACTCCCCCTCCCTTCCTCTTCATTTTCCATTAACCAGTTCCATCTAATCCAATCCCGTCTTTCTCAGGGAGGCCTGGGCAGTCTGGGGCAGCTGCCGCCTCTGACTCACAAAGCTGATTATTGAGGAGGATCTGGAGCCCCAGGCAGCTGCCAGCAGCTGCTGAAATGGATCCTGTGGGCAGGGACCCTCCGCATCCAAGCCCCCCAGGTGGCTCATTTTTGGGCCCAAGGCAGAGAGCAGCCTAAGAAATGAGGGTAAGATCTGTGCAGGGAACCCCCTCAGTCTGGATTGCGTTCTCGGACCCCTTTCCATTCTCCTCACAGGAATCCCTGTGATCCCGCTCCCATAGAATGCCGAGCCCAGCCGGCAGAGTCAAGGAACCAAGCTAGGCCCTCCCAAGCCCGGGAGCTTCACTTCCTCCATGCCCATGTGGAGACTGGCATCTGGATTCCCTAATAAAAGGAAGGATTCCAGCCAGGCTGTATCTGTGCCCTAGGATTCTTCAGCTGTAGTCATAGGCAAAGAGAGGGTTGAGGATCATTCCAACGACCAGAGTTAGATGGTCTAGACTAGATTGGTCTGTGCCAGGAGTCAGACCCCTGTGTACTGGGTCTGAGCCCAAACCACAGCAGGAAGTGGGCATGGTATTATGTACTATAGTCCTAGATACCTGGGAAGCTGAGGCAGGAGGATTGCTTGATCTCAGGAATTGAAGGCCAGCTCCAGAGATATAGCAAGACCCCCATTTCAAAAACAAAACAGAGTAGGGATTACCTTTTCTTTATTCAGTGCTGGGGCATGGACCCAGGACCTGGCTTGTGCTAGGCAAGTGCTACCCCTGATCCCAGAGTAGGGACTTTCTGTGGGCAGCTGGCTGATGTCACAGCCAATGTCTTGAGCTAGGAGACTTCTAGATTACAGGAGGCTAAAGCACAGTGACATATGAATGTGGTCTTGATCCTTGATCGGTAACTGGATTCTGGATCCAGAGCAGGGATCCAGAGCAGTTCTAGAGAGATTTGGGAGAGAACTGAGATTTGTTTTTTTTGTTTGTTTTTTTTAGTCTCAGACATCAAACCCAGGGCCTTGTGCAAGTGAGGCAGTGCTCCATCCCTGTGCTATATCCCTACCCTGAAACATTTTTTAAATAAATAGAGTGTTACATAATTTTATTAGGCCAATGCTAAACCACTTGAGTGTGATGCTGACATCGTGGTTATATAGAAAAATGCCATTGTCCTCCAGAAGAAGCATGTTGAAATATTTAGGGCTGACATTTCATGATTCAGATCACAGCCCAAAGCCCAGGCCATGTGAGGGAAGCAAAGACAGTGGGGTACAGCTGAAGGGTATGAGTATTCCTTGCTTTTACCTTCTCTGCAGCTTTGGGATTTTTCATGATACCAACACAGTACAACACGCAGGAGGGAATCTGTTGGGAAGGACATGGGTTTTAGTCAGCTCCTGCCACTCAGCCCATCACCCCTGTGAGTTACCTTGTCTCCCCCCACCTTGTGGCCACTGGATGCCCTCTGGAAGCTGCATAGACCCAAGCCCCCCAGAATTTGGGGGGCAGGTGAACCACCGCCATCATCTGCCCTGATCTCTGTCCTGCGACACTGCCCCGCATTCTCTCCTCACCACCAGGGAACAGAGGCACCCAGGGGCATCTGACAGCTGCTTCTGTCACCTGGGGACCCTCTGTGTGACCCTCTCGGGCTGACATACTGCAGCAGTTGCTTCTCTCGTTTCTGGAGGCTGGAAATCCCGGATGGAGGCCTCAGCGGATCTGGGTTAGGATGAGGGCTTTCTTTTGGGCTTGCCACCTTGCTTCGTCCTCGACAGCGGCAAAAGGGAAACTCAGGGGTCCCTTCTTCCTTCCCAAAGGGCTTTAGTCTCACCCTGGGGCCCCACGTTCGTGGGCTCCTCTCACACACTCAGCTCCAGTATCTTGACACTTAGGGCTCCTGTGCAGGCACTGGAGGCATGGAGTGGAGAGTCCATCACAGGTCTAGCGATTCGCTGGGGAAACTGGAAATAACCGAAGTGTCCATTAATTAGAGCATTGGGTTGATTAACAAATTAGTATTAAATAAATAAGGAAAACAGGACATGAAACAAAAACATGTCCACAGTAATTACAATAATGTACATCAGCGGAACAGGCAGCTTGGGCTATAAATGGAACTCTGTGTTTCAGCTCAAAGAGATTTTTTTTTTATTGTTCAAACTCATAAATTGATTTTTTGTCTTTTTAAAATCCTGAGCCAGATGTCACAGCATGTGGCTGAGGCAGGAGGACTGCTCACAGGTTCAAGCCCAATCTAGGCAAGTTAATGACGCAGTGAAAGCCCTGTATCAAAATCGTAAGAGAGAGAGAGATGAGGCTGCTCGTTGAGAAGGAACTGGTTAGGGTCAGTCCCCAGTGTCACATGCACACCTGTTGGCACATGCACATGCACACACGCACGCATACACACCCCAAAAAACAGGGTAAAACCTGAGACCTCTAGCTCAACTTCATTGAGTTTTGGTTACACAAAAAGTTTAGCTGTTGGAATTCTTTCTTAGCAAAAAGCAAAAGGGAAAATTTTTTTTTACTTAGCAAGAACTAGTAATTTTTTAAAGAGGTAGTAAATTTTGAAGAATATGTCGGGGGGGGGGGGCGCTGCCTAGCTTTGGAGACTGAGAAGAAAGATACCGCGTGTCTTCTAGACAGTTCCCTTTCATGTCCGGAAGGCGAGATGGCTCAGCCCTCGGGGACATTTTTCCAGAGAAATGTAAGATGCCTGGTGGCCAGAGTATCCCTGGAGCAACCTCATTCTGGCCACACTGGCTTTGCCACTGTGGACGGCTTTGTGGACAAGGAGGTGGTGACTGGATTCAGAGACCTGGCACAGGGGTCGTAGTGCCGGGCTCTTAGCACCCTCGCCTTGCTGGCTGCTGTGCAGAAGGTTAGACAGGGCTCTTGCCTCCCTTCTGCAGACTGGTAGAACCGTCATGTCAAGAGCCACTGTGGCTATGCAACGCCTACGTGAGACTGAAGGAAATTCATTGTGAAATTCATGGAACTTGTTTAGCTGAAAACCCCCTCTAGCTGGGTGCAGTGGTGTACTGCAGACTTGGGACACTGAGGCAGGAGGGTCTCTTGAGTCCAGGAGTTTGGGGCCAGGCTAGGCAACATAATGAGACCACTCCCATTTCACACCAAAAAAAAAAATCTGTGTGCAGCTGGGTGTCGTGGTGCACACCTGTGATCTCAACTTGAGGGAGGGCTGAGGTAGGATTACTATGAGAGCCTGGGCTACATACCAGGGCCAAAAACAAAACCAAAACATCTGTGAAATGTCTTAGAGCTCTAATCATCCACAGTGGTCTGTTTGCTAGTCCTCTGCTCCCTGTTGTGTGGCCATGTGTGTGTGTGTGTGTGTGTGTGTGTGTGTGTTGGTACTGGAGATCGAACTCAGAGCTTGAGCTTGCTATGCAGGTGTGGCGCTACTGAGCTCCATCCCAGCCCTGTGCTATGATGCTTTTTTTTGGCTGTAATGCTTTTAAGTAAGAATTCTTTGCATATAACCAGTTATGGTGGTACACACCTATAATCTCCATAACCTGGGTGGCAGACGCAGGAGGATCACAAGTTCCAAACAGTCTGGGCAATTTTACTTAACAAGACTTTGTCTCAAAATTTAAAAAAATAAAAATAGACTAAGAGGGCCGAGGAATTAGCTCAGTGGCACTGTGCCTGCCTCAAATCCTCACAAGCAGAATGTCCTGAGTTCAATTCCCAGTACTGCCAGGGAAAAAACAGACTGAGAGTCTGACCATGGTGGTGCACACCTGTAATCTCAGCACTCAGGAGGCTGAAGCAGGAGGGTCACCGTGAGTCTCATGCCAATCTGTGCTACAAAGTGAGTTTAAGGCCTGTCTCAAAACAAAACAAAAAACAGCCATGCACACATTGATGATTCTAACCAACCTGCTGTCCAGCTGAGACATTGTGGACCCCAACCCTGTGACCTTGGCATTGCTCTTTTCCATTTATCGGGGTTATGTGCCCAGCCCCCACTGCATGTCTGAACCTGGGATTGACCCAGGCACCAGAGACGCTGTGTTCCTATCTACACCTCTTCCATGCAGTTTAACTCCTAAATAGGTATAGCAAGAGATTAACAATGACTAATACTACAAATCAACAATTACAGTGATATACCATCATAAAGTTTTATTAAAATTTATTATTTATTTCTGAAATTTCCTGTTTTATATTTTCACACCATGAATGACTATGGGTAACTGAACCACAGAAGGCACAACCAGGGCTGGGGGAGGGGATGCTGCTGAAATCCTCTTTCTGCTGAGCAGACCCGGACTTGCTGAGTTCTCAGTCTGTGCTCCTCTCAAGGCCGGAAGCTCCAGATCTATGTCTACTAACCATCCCTCCTGTTCTAGGTCACACTGCCCTTACCTGCACTCACTCCTGAAGTTGAGAACTGCCCCTCCCTCTGGCAGATGATCCAACAGACTTTAGCAACCATCTACAAGTGGTGACACACTGAAGTAATTCCGGCACTGTTGGAGGCTGAGGCAGGAAGATTGCTGGTTCTTGGCCAGCCTGGGCTTCAGAGCATGTTCTTGGGCCAGGCTGGAACATAATGAGACCCTACCTCAGCAAACAAAGCACGACAAAATATATTTGTCTACCTGTCTTCTTTTTTGCATTGCTGGGGGTCCAAGCAAGGTCTTGAACATGCCAAGCAAGGTCTCCACACAGGGCTTAGCCCCAGCCCCAGCCCAGCCCGTGCCCTTGTGACTGTATAGAAGTCAGTCAGGTCAGGGTTGTTCAGCCAGGTCGCCAACCCTTCAGACCAGACCACATGGAGCCCTTGGTTTCCGTCCCTGTCCTAGACCTTCTGTGTCCCAGACTACTGCATTCTTTGGCAGGATGTTGCAGAAGGCAGATGAGGGCCCAGGGGCATTTGATGGTTTCATTTCGTTTTGTTTTTATAAAGCTTTTGATGTCCTCTGAATCCTCTTTGCAGGAGTGTTGCCACAAACTGCTAATCTGATGGGATTGGATGTGGCATGCTCTGCCAACCGCGCAGGAGCACTTGCTTAAGGCTGGTGGCCACACCCAGCAGCAGGGCAGGCATCGGGTGGTGCTGGCCATAAGAACAGTGCCTCAGCCTCTCCCCCACCACCCTGTCCCTTGGCAGCACCTGAGCCAGCACGCTACCTGTGCCCACTGTCCATGGACAGGTTGTGCCCATACAGACCTGGGCCAGCTGCGTGCTGCCTAGCAGAACCCTGGCCAGTACCTAGCCTAGGCCTGTCCCTGAGCCCCATCCCTGCCCCATCTTTCTCCACCCACCTCTGTGCCCCTTTCTATTCTGCTTCCACCATGGTTCCTCCATGGCTCAGGCTGAAAGCACAGGTGTTAAAAAAACAAAAAACGAAATGCTGGGGATTTAGCTCAAGTGGTACCACACCTACCTTGGAAGCACAAGGGCCCAAGTTCAATCCCCAGTACCACCAAAACAAACAAAACAAAACAAGGCCAACAAAATCTAGCTTGGTGGCACATACCTGTAATCCTCCCAGCACTCAAGAGGCTGAGGCAGGAGGATCACTAGCCACAAGTTCAAGGCCAGACTCACCACAGCAAGACCCTATCTCAAAATAAATGAAAAAACAAAAAAACCTCAGTGTGCCCTTTTCTTCCCTGTCCCCTCCTGCCTGCTGTCATTCTGTCCAGTCTTGTTCCCTCTGTCTTAAGGGCCTCCTTAGCATGGACCCCCTGTCATCTAGCCATGGTTCCTCTCCCAGGGTTCCCTGTCGCCTGTCCAGACCACCAGCATCTGGCATGCTTCTCAAAACTCACAAACCACCTTCCAGCAGCACCCGGAGAGCCAGCTGCCTCCATGCTCTGCCTAGACCGGCCTGGCCTCTAACCTTGACTCTTCCTGGTGCTCAGCCCAGCTGGCGCCCACACAGGGCCCTGAGTGTCTGTGGCTCTGTCTGACACACCGTTCCGCCTGGGTCTTCCAGACCCTCCTTGCCCACTGGCCACATCAGCACATATGGAGCCCCCTCCTCCCACAGGGCATCACCGCGCCTGGCTGTCTCTGGAGCGAGCATGAGGTCATCTTTAATTTTAGCACACACACCAACCTTCTGTGAGGTGGGATGTCTGGTCACCATCACCTCCTGGCTCCTTCCTGAGACAGGCCCGGTGGCGCATTCTTGTGGAATCAATGGGCTGCAGAAACCTAGAGGGAAGGATGAGAAATTGCTGTTTCCTTTGGCCAGAAACCCTCTCCTCAAAGTGCTGGTGTCCACATCAACCCCTTGGGTCTAACCTGTAGACCAGCACCTGCCCCCAAAGCAGAGCCTCCTAGGCAAGGGTTTTGGGCCACTTCCTCCACCTCTTCTCCCTGCAGCTCCCAGGGAGGATACAAATCTGATTTCAAGCCCTCCAAAACCTCCTGTGAACCCTGGGGGGGTCCCTGCCCAAACAGAGGTAGGGGAGGGGCCCACTGTGCGTAGCAAAGGACAAACCCTAACTGAGCCAGGTGGGTCCACAGGAGTTCACAAGAAACACCCCCTCAACGATCTTGGCGGATGGCATCCCCTGTGGTGGGAGATGTTCTGTATGCCCTTGAGATAAACTCCCCAAAACTGAGAGCTAGATCTAGCCTCTGGACGCAAGAGGACTTTAAAGGCCAGGGATTAGATGAGTGTGGTGGTGCAGGTCTGTAATCCCAGCATTCCAAGAGGCTGAGGCAGGAGGATCTCAAATTCAACCTTAACCTGGAAAGCTTAGTAATTTTGCAAGATTCTGTCTCTAAAAAATAAAAAGGGCTGGAGATGTAGCTCATTCCAAAGGTCCTTGATTCAATCCCCAGTATGGAAAAAGAGAAAGGTATAAAAAGAAAGAAAGGTCAGGTTGGGTAGGCAGGTGGTGCAGGGTGTAAGCCAGACATGGGGCATGAAATTGGCATTTTACTGTCCCCGGAAGAGAACGTTTGAGGCCAGAGGAAGGTGCAGAGCAGAGCGGCAAGCTGGAGAGTAGCAGGATGATGGCAGAGACTGCTCAGGGGAAGAGGCCAGGAGAGAAATGCAATGAAAAGGAGGAACGAGATGAGCCAGTCCTCTGAAGCCATCGTGTGGCACAGCTGCTGGGAGGAACTGGACAGACGGGGAAGTGCAGCTTAGGATGAGCCAGCTGTTAGGCTGTGAGCAGGTCCCACAGCCATCTCCCTGGCTGCAGGCAGACTAAGAGAACGGAGTCCGCACATCCTCCACCTGCAGCAGGCGGGAGAGTCTGGTCAATGGAGTGACTGGCTTTGGGGCTCAGCTGGGCCTCATCTGGAGACAAGCTGTCTGTGTCACAGAGGGCTGTGCTCAGGCTTTATTTATCTATTTAGTTACATGTTGTGATCCTGGGAATTGAACCCAGGGCCTTCACATTGAGCTACATTCCCCAGGTGGTGTTTATTTTTATTTTGAGACAAGTCCCCACTAAGTTGCCCAGACTGGTCTTACATTTGCAATCCTCCTGCATCAGCCTTCCAGGGTGCTGGGATTACAGTTCCTGTGCTGCCCACACTCAGTTAATCAATGCACAATAGCTATGAAATTGATTTACTCTAATTAGAAGCATGAAGTATTAGTTCCCAGTGCTGCAGAAGCAAACTATCCTAGACTGGGGGTCTAAACAGCACAAGTGTGTGTCCCCGGATGTCAGGGGTTGGGCGCGGGGAGCCCAAGCACAGCATGCAAGGGCCAGTTTCTCCTGTGGCCCTTTCCCCTCCACTGCCACGTGGTGCCAACCATGTCCTCACGGGGTCTTTGGCGCAGCCTCCTACTATCTGTGGACCTGTTTCCTCTTACAAGGACAGCAATCCTTGGGTCAGGGCCGCCCACTGGCCTCACTCTAACTCAGTCACCTCTAAAAGCCCTGACTTTAACCCTGCCCCTACCAGGCGTGGATCACAGCACCCAAAGTGGCTATGACACCCCACAGATACTCCACGTCCCATGCAGAAAGTGACACGGTATTTAATGGAACCCACACGCGTTTCCTACAGTGCGAACAGTCACCAGTCACTGCTCTGTGTGGTTCAGGGTGTAAGGACAAGGGAGATGTCTGGACACATCCAGCACAAACACAGCATCTTCCCCCAGATATTTTCTAACCCACAGTGGGTTAGAGCCGCGGAGGCAGAGCCTGCAGACAGAGGGCTGACTATTCAGTCAAGGTTTTGACATTCACATGGCAGGTGAGGTGGGACACATATCAGCCCGGCACACATCCCTAGGACATCAACAAACAGCCAGCAGTAGGGAGTCAGGTGCAGTACACACCCAGAGTCCCAGCCGTTCTGGAGGCTGAGGCAGGTAGATCAATTGAGCACTGAAGTTCAAGGACAGCCTAGGCCGTATATCCAGACTTGTCTCAAAAACAAAAAATGGCGCCGGCCTTTCGAGAAGTTTTTGGTCTGCACTCTGAGAAGCTGATCTGTGCTGTTCCCCATAAGACCCTGAAATGACCTGGTCTCTACTGGGATTGCACTGCCTCCAGGACTGGTCCTCCACCCTGAGGGTGGAGGGGACTCAGACCTCGAGAAGCCAGGGCACAGTCCTCATAGCCACCTTCAGATTCACTCATCAGTATGGAACAGAGGTCTCTTTTTCCTCTTCCTCTTCCTGCCTCAGCCTCCCAGAGTGCTGAGATCACAGGCAGGCCCTAGCAGGCTGAGCTTCACTTGCACCATTTCTGATACCTGCTCTTTTCACTGGGATCAGATCTTTGTTATTTTTTTTTTAATTATGCACACATTTTTATAAAATAAGAGAAAAATATAATAGGCAGTGTTGTTTTACTTGTAAAGACACAAAGTAACAAGAGGCCAGAGTAGGAGTGTGTTTAGCACAGAAGTGTTGCTTTCCGGTGGTGATAACAATAGTAGTAATATTGTTTCTCTGTCTTTCTATCCTGTCCCCTCTTTTTAAAGATTTTTTTGGTTTATATTTTGACCCTGTGTAGCTCAGGCCAGACCCAAACTCATAGTAAACTTCTTGCCTCAGCCTCCCAAGTGCTGGGACTACAGGTGTGCACCACCACACCTCGGTTGCTCTCTTTAAACCCCTGCAGGCTTTACCCAGGCGAGGGGCTCTGCTTTCTTCCAGGTAAGGGAAGATTGGTGTTCTTTCTGTAGAGTCCGGACCTGGCCCTGTTGTGAGACTCTGGGGTGCTCCCATGCAGCACCTTTGATCCATCACAGTAGACTTCTTACCCACTGCGACTGTCTAGCTGCCTGACCCGTGAGCCACGAGTTCCTGAGGGTGCTCTTGTCTCATTTCTCATTTCTGCATCCCTTGCTGGTCTCTGGAAGTCACACCTGGGTGGCTTCACCCCACCCCACCTCTGCCCCTGCCCCACCCCTCTGGAAGGGTGCAAGGGCTCAGGTTAGGATTCAAGGTCAGGACTGGACATTAGTATCCAAGATGCTCCCAGGTCCTGTCATAGGAGGAGCTCGACTTCTAGCAGCTCCATGTCAGACACACCTAATAAATGTTGGGGTTTTTATGCAACAATCATTCTCTCAGTGGACAGAGAAAGAAATAACTTTTGAAAGCCTGAATTTCACTGTTCAAACACCCCTGCTAAGATTTTTAAAACTATATTAAAAGTAGCACATCTGTAATCCCAACTACTCAGGTAGCTGAGGCAGGAGGATTGCAAATTCAAGCCCAGCCTAGGCAATTTATCAATGCCTTGTGGGAGCCAAGGGGATGTAGAAAAAAAAAGACCAAGACAAAAGCCTCGTACACATGATTAGAAAACCAGATGATACTGAAGACCAGAGGAGAGGACAAGGATGCCTCCTCTGTCCAGCTCTTCTCCCTAGAAGCAGCTGAGCTCACCATAGCTTCCTGCAGTCACCTCACACACCTTGGGGTACCACTCATGCTCCCATCTGAGCACCTGCCCCAGGAAGCCTGGGTTCCTCAAAAACATGTTTCCCTCTGTCAACACACTCCACACTACTCCTTGACACTGTCGCACGGTGCCACAGCATACGTGCTCTGTACTGCGTTAAGTTTGTAGATCCTTTGGTGGACATGTGAGCCACATACATGGAAGGATTAAAATAATACAGTGAGCATACAAAACTTTAAACTGTATTACAGTAAAAGACACACTGCCATGAATTCCCCTCGAAGATGCTCCCTTCACTTGGAACACATTCCTCCCGCAGTTCGTACTACTCTGAAGCAGGTCTGGATGTGCTCTTTCGTGAGTGTCTATAGTCGCACTGTCCTGGCTGCTTCCATGTCCCGAATCAATCCAAAACGCTTACTTTCCATGGTCAAGCCAAGAATCAGACAGTGCCACACCCGATGAATACGGTGGATAAAGATGCACGAGAATGTTTTTCTTTGACAGAAACCGCCATGAACATTTAAATTTGAAAAAATGTATTACAATAAGACACATCACCATTAATCCCCCTCAAAATACTCTCTCTTGTCTTGAACATGCTTATCCATCCCATCATTCAGGACAACGTGGAGCTACATCTCTGGCCCTTTTTATTTCCTATTTGGATACAGTTTCTTTGTAAGTTACAAAGTTGCCTAGGCTGGGTTTGAATTTGCGATCCTCCCATCTCAGCCTCCCAGAGGGAGCCACTTAGACCAGCTTAGCTGAGCTGTATTTAACTCTGTGGATAAACGCTTGGCTTCTGATAGTCGTCTTGTTTTCTGCCCCAGTCAGAGTCCTTGCATAAAGGTCCTGACTAACGTGTGACCAGTGTAGAAAGCAGCACCTGAGAAGTGGGCCTGCCAGGGATGTGGTTCAGCGGTGCCCAGCCTGCCTTGAAAGCGCAAGGTCCTGAGTTTGATCCCTCGGACTGAACCAAAGGAAAAAAAACGTGGGACTGCAGGAGTGAGGCATCTCTTCTTCCTGTCCCCTCAGCCACACAGTCACCTGAGGTGTCCGCACGCCAGTCCTGTTCTCATCTGTGCTGAGGTGGTGCTGCTGCCAGGCAGACCACTCCTCCCAGTCACCTGCATGTGTGGCTCCCCCCTCCCCGCCCGGCTTGGGGAAGCTTGGCCTCCAGCCCTGCTTGCTCTGTTTGTTGGGGAGCGTCTGCCTGAGGCTGCAGGGCACCCCACACCCTGCGCCCTCTCACACCCCCTGGGGCCCTGCGCCCTCCGACCTCCCCCCGCCGGCCACCCGCCTCCCTCATCCTCGAATATTCCTATAAGTCGAGGTCACTCCGTCCCTCCAATAGGGCTCCCCAGAGTGGGGCAGGACCCGACCTGACACACCTCCTGCTCCAGCGGAGGCAGGGGAGACAGTGACCCTGTGAGCCAGGTACGGCACTGAGCACCTGCAACCCCAGTGAGGCGGGGGAAGGAGAAAGAGGTAGGACGGAGATGAGGAAGTGAGGACCAGAACTGTACTTTGGATGAGATGGCAACTGCCAAGACCCAGGGGAAGTCAGTCAAGGCGGCCCCCCTCCCTCCCGGCCCGCGGCACCCAGAGTCCCTCAGGAGCACTGAGAGCCCTGCGAGGGCTCGAGAAAGCGAAGAGCGACAATTGGACCCTGAGATAAAGGAGCAGGTTGAGAGAATTCAAAGAACGCTTAAATTACCTGTTTAAAAACCCCAAAAAGCTGGACTTGTCCTTGTAACATGGGCCAGTGCCCTTCTGGGAGGACAGCCACCCCTTCCCGGTTTCCCCACTCTCAGTTCCAGGAAATAATGCCTGTCTGGCTGGCTGTCTCTCTCTCTCTCTCTCTCTCTAGACTGCATTCTTTCTCTCTGTGTGAACTTTTCAAGTTTTGCCTAATAAAACCCTTCCCATGCCCTTTAGTGACTCATCCTGAAAATTCTTTTCCTGACAGGAGTCAGCAAATCTGCAATTTACTCTATAAGGCAGGTTTGGTGCCTTATTCCAGCATCAGGAACCTCCTCAGACTCTGCCTCCAACTGTCTTGGAGGCTGAGGCAGGAGGATCACAAGTTCAAGTCCAGTCTGGGCAATGTAGTGACCTAGGGAGGCCTTATCTTAAAAATTAAAAAAAAAAAAGTTTTAAAGTAACTGGTGGTGGTGATGTAGCTCAGTATGAAAGTCCTTGAGGAAGGAAGGAAAGAAGGAAGGAAAGGAAAAGAGAGAGAGAGAGAGAGAGGGCCGGAGATTTAGCTCAGTGGTTCCCACGCCAGCCTCGCAAGCGCAAGGTCCTAAATTTGATCCGGGTAACCACATACAGTGTTGGGCATGGTGACTCACGCCTACCAGCCATCAATACCACATACCACAGTGCCAGGCGTGGTGGCTCACGCCTGTAATCCCAGCACTCGGGAGGCAGAGGCAGGAGGATTGCTGAGTTCCAGGCTTGCCTGGGCTACATAGTGAGCTCAGGGCCAGCCTGAACTACAAAGCGAGATCCTGTCTCAAAAAAAAGAGAGAGAGAGAGAGAGAAAATAAATATTACAGGAACCAGAGAAGCCAGTGATCAGGGACACAGTCCGTACAGTGCTGGTGGCATCCTGCGCAGCCCCACCAGCTTCTGCCTTTGTTTACTCACAACGACAAGGCGAGGGAGACCCTGGGCCAACTTGGGGACATGGCACCCAAGTCCCAGGACCGAAACTGCCTAGCAAAGGTCAAGGTAAGGGCATGGGAGGCACAGAGGAAGTTGCACTGTTCCTTAGCTGCCTGTGTCTGTTCCCCTTGCTGTTTGACCAGGGCCTTGGGATAGGGCTGCTGCTGGGTGTAGGCAGACCGGGCCAGGGATCCCCTTCCTCCCTCCCACACCCTGCACCCCCCTTATTCCCAAAGTGGTCCCTCAGGAGCCACACAGAACTCGGCTTCCTCCCTGTGCACGCCCCCCGCCCTGGGCATCCAGGACTCGCCTGTCCCTTGCTCTGTCTGTGGTGCTGAGCCCTGTCCTTGTCCTGCAGGAAGAAGAGCAGCGGGACTCAGACAGTGACAAGGGCTCATCCCCAGCAGAGCCAGAGGATGAGGATGGTGAGTGACGGCCTTGCCGCAGCCTCTGCCACCCTGAGTATTGGCAGGGGGTCTGGACCAGTGCTGCCCTGTGCTGGGGCACCAGAGCTGGCTGCCTGAGGGAGAGGGAGCGGGGCCTCAGGGTGCCCTCACCTCCCCACCGCCCCCGGTTTCTCTGTCTGTAAAGTGACTCCCCAGGTACAGAGTATCCTCTTGTGCGTGTGCTGAGCTCCCTCAGCTCTGGCCCGCTCTGACTCTGAGTCTGCCTTGGGACCTCATTGTGATTTCACATTTCTCACCAAGTTTCCTGACCGTCAGCCCCCATGGCCACCACTGGGCTTGCGCGCAAGGACCTGAAGACAGGCATGGTGGGAGCACACACCTGTAACCCCAGGTCTCTGGGAGGCTGAGGCAGGAGGTCCAAAGCCCCACCTGGGCCACTTGGCAAGACCGTCTCAAAATAGAAAGTAAGGAGGGCTGGTGATGGAGCTCAGCATAAAGGTCCTGGGTCCCATCCCCTGTGTGCCAACAACAGCAGCAGCAGCAGCAAAACACAAAGACAGCCTTGAGCCTTGGAGCTGGAGTTTACTGTATACACACACACACACGCATGCACGCACATGCACACAGACCAGAATGGAGGAGGGGCTCTTACTGATCTGTCAGGTTTTATTTCTTTCAAAAAGAAGCTGGAGCCAAAATAGCAAAATGTCAACAGTCCTTAATAGTCTGTACAGCAAGTACACACAGGGCTCGCTACTATTTTTGAGTATGTTTGGAAATATTTTGCAACTTTTACAGAGTAGGGCAGGAGTGGTGGCCGAGGGCAGCAAGAAATGCAGTTCCTGAGGCCCACACCAGCCAGAGTGGTGGACAAGGCCAGCGGAGGGCCGAGGGGCCCAGCTCTCAGCAGGAGACAGAGCAGCCCTTGCTGCCTGCCGCCTGAGCAGCTCAGCCTCCCTGGCTAATTGATTAGTGTCGCTGAAATGACTGCTAAGCAACTCTTGGATTCACTGGGCTGGGAGCGGAAGCCTACCGCTCCCAGGGGGCCTCTCCATGGATTCCCCGACCACCCCCCCCACCATCTCACTCCGGGGGATTGAGTTAAAGCCCTTTCAAGTCGTCTGTTCTGTCTGGCTCAGAAAGCACAGAGCTAATCAGATCTGCCCAGAAACCAAAGCCTAGACTGGGACCACGTGGGCAGAATCTCTTGCTGTATTTTTCTAAAACACATCACCACGGGGACCCCGGTATTGAGGGCCACAGGTGATCATTACTTTGCTGGTTGCCTCTTCCAGGTCCAGCTGCTGTTACAAGGCGTGGGTGGTGCTCTCAAGCTCCTCGCACTGCAGGGTGGGCTCAGTGGCTCTAGACAGTGCCCTGGACTCCTAGGTATCGCCCTGGGCCTGAGCACTTCCTGGTTTTTTTGCGGGACTGGCTGTTCACTCATAGTCCTCAGTGCCTAGAACCCTGCTGTCTGAGCTGGTGGGAGGAGGGAAGTCCTTAACAGGATTTGTCCTGTAGGAATGTAGGGACTGCACGAAGGGAGGGCTGGGACCCGGTCACTGGCTGAGGCCCACAGGAAGCCCCAGCTCACTCCTGCCAAGGTTTCCATGTGAGGAAAACACCCGCAAATGTTCTTCCAAAAGCTTCTTCCTCTCCACCCACAAAGAACCTTAATCCAAGAAGCCTTTTCCTCCCCTTCAGCCCACAGCCGCTTTTTTTTTTCTTTCTATTTTTGGATGTACTAGGAATTGAACCCAGGACAACTGTCCTAACCTATACCCCAGCCCTTTTACTTATTTATTTTTTACTTTTTTATTTATTTTTTTTTTTTTGAGACAGGGTCTCGCTTTGTAGTTCACGCTGGCCCTCAACTCACTAGGTAGCCCAGAAAAGCCTCAAACCCAGCAATCCTCCTGTCTCTGCCTCCCAAATGCTGGGATTACAGGCGTGAGCCACCACGCCCGGCACTGTGGTATGTGGTATTGATGGCTGGTGGGCGTGAGTCACCACGCCCAGCATTGTATGTGGTTACCGGGGATCGAACTCAGGACCTTGCGCTTGTGAGGCAGGTGCCAAAACTACTGAGCTAAACCTCTGGCCCATTTATTTTTTACTTTTAAAAAAGCATTTTACACAAGGTCTCATTAAGTTGCTGTCTTGCCCCAGACTGGGTTTGAACTTGTGATCTTCCTGCCCTAGCCTTCCAGAGTGCTGCAGTTTACAGGTACTTGCCACCAAAGCCAGCACCACGTTGGCCTTTTGGCGTGCGGCTGTCACCAGCTGGAGGGGTCACAGGAGGCCTGGCTGGTCGGCTGTGGGATGGCTGTGGAGGGACAAGGGGGAGGAGTCTGAAGCTTCCAATCCTGGAGGGGCAGCAAGAAACACTTCTAACCCAGCCGCTGGAAAAGGGGACGCCTGTATAAGGGTTCCCCTCACCTGGTTTTTCAGGTGCTCGTGTTCATTATGTAGGACAAGCCAGTCAACCCATCCCTGGGCTCTACCTGACCCACGGGGCACCTCGGACTCTCATCTTATGCTCAGCTCCTCTGGGCTGCCCTGGGGACCCTTTCCTGCAGTGTGTGCACCCAGTGGCTGTGCAGGCTCTAGGCCACAACCCCGGTGTCCTAAATGGACTGGAGACCTGCCCCATGGGGTCTCCTCTCAGGGACCGGTACATCCAGCTGCAGCTCTTCAGACTTGTCCCACTCATCCTGGGGCCAGATGTGCACTGTGGACTCCTGGTCACCGTGGGGAGGGGTGGAGAGAGCCCCAGAAGAGGGACAGGGGCCCTGGGCACAGTGCCTGGCCCCAAGAAAAGCTGTACCTGCCTGTCTGGGGAGGCCTGCTGCCAGGGGAGCCTGCACAGCGCAGTGGGATCATGTGGCCCTAGGTGGTGCCAGGCAGAGCAGAGAAGCCTGCAGACAGGCCTGTTTAGAACTGGCTCCAAGGAGAGGGGACAGCTGGCTCCACATGGCCGGCAAGGGAAACATCTCTGGGCATGGAGCCCTGTATGGGAGGGGCCTCCACTGGCTGTCCCTCCCTGTTCATTTCAAAGATGTAAGGAGCCATGGGACTGCGTGGGAAGGAACAGCGAGAGCTCAGAGGCGGGAGCTGGGATAAGGAGACCAGGTAGCGTGTCCAGCCCTCCGCAAGGCTAGGACTGTCCCTGGGCTAGTCGGACGGTTATGCATGGGCCACCCATTCCTGATCATCAGGGGACCTCTCTGCACCACAAAGTGCTTATTTTAAAACTAACAAAGTGGGACTGGGGATTTAGCTACCTTGGAAGCATAAGGGTCCAAGTTCGATCCCCAGTACCACAAAAAAACAAACAAAAATAAAAAACAACTAAAAAGGGTACAGGGCATCCTAGCTCTTGGGAGGCTGAGACAGGGGAATGGCTGCGAGCTTGAGGACAGCCAAGGGAGACCCTGTCTCAAAAACAAAACTAGCAAAGGGAAAGAGATCTGGGGGCGGGGGGACCTGAATCTCCAGGTGGTTCTTACTGGTGTCCCCTCCACAGGAGAGGCCTTCTCCTTTAAATACAGCCCCGGGCAGCTGAGGGGGAACCAGTATAAGAAGATGATGACCAAAGAAGAACTGGAGGAGGAGCAGAGGTGGGTGTGAGCGGGGCCCTCTCCTCTCTGGGTGACCCAGCCCCGCAGCCCTCACCCAGCCTCCCCCACTCTAAGAAAAGGCAAGGAGGAGCCCAGAGCGGAGCAGAGCCGTGACAAACCTCCTTCCTCACCGGGACGAAGCGGGTCCCGGGCACCTCCGGTGGGCAGCTCGCCCGCCTGCCCCTCTGTCACGCCGTCTGTTCTGCTCGCTAAGCGGACTCCAAGGTGTCACCGCTGGGCCGTAGTAGCTATGGCTGCCCTCCCCGCCCCCTCCCGGAGCCGCTGCTTCTCCTGTGACCCCATCTGCTGCCTTTATATTGCAGGATTGAGCTGACCTCTGACCTCACTTCCCTGTAGCAAGTTCCCTAGGTCCTGAGCCACAAACACTCTTGCAAATCCTTTGGTAAGGAGATTCATCTGTTAGACTAGTGGTGTTTCCTTCACACTGTCTCTAACGTGTCCCCGGTGCCATCACCGCCTTCATAATCAATGGATGCACTTCCCTCCCGCCCCGGCCAGGATCCCTCTTGCCAGGATCCCTCTTGTCACGCGTGCGCAAACGTGGGATTCTCAGGGCCAGGGGGTTCGGGGAGAGGAGCTAAGTGACGATGGTTGGGAGCTGGGGGAGCTGCCATCCCTGACACCCGCAGTAGGGGGCGCTGCAGGAATGCGGACGCAGTCACCTTACAGCCGGTTTAGGTCACGCGTGGCTGCAGACCGTGAGGAGACAGGCAGACTGGGAATATTCTGGGCTGTAAATTGCGGGGCTGAAACAGTACCATGAGTGCATTCTGCTTAGGCTGATGGTGTAGGGTGGCCTACAGTGGCCACTAGGACAGGAGAGTCCAGTGCCAGGCTGCACCTGGGCTGCCACTTCGGACTGTGTTCAGAGTTGGGTCCTTGGAAACAGAAGGAAAATCCTCCTTTGGGATGGAGACGGCACCCAGGCGTCACTGTCGTGAGAGGGAGAATCTCCAACTCCTGGTGGGCACCACAGTGGTCACCACTGTCGCCTTGAGTTGAGCAGAGTGCACTGGCGGGTGGAGTTCCCATTCATTCCATCGCTGCCCCGCCCAGCATGCTCCCCCCTCTCGCATGCCTGAGACATCTGCTTGCTCGCTCCTGCCCCGCATGTGGTCGTAGCTGAGCTGCCTGGGGCCCCCGGGGGCCACGTGGCTTGTGTGCCTCACATGGTGATGCTTGGGGTTGCAGAGGCTGGTCAACTGGGCTGGGGAGCAGATGGCTGCAGGACAGTTTGGGACCTACTTGAGTCCAGGGAATTTTCCTATGAAAAATAATACGCATGTTACTGTCAAACTGTGGAACCAGAGCCAGACAGCAGGGCTTTCTTCTTTGTCCCTCGCATTCTTCCCTGCCATACTCTGCGTCTCTCTGGTTCTCTTGCGCTGCTCAGCGGGCACAGAGCAGCTGGCAGCTGGGTAATGGATGCAATGCTCCCCCAAAGCCCAGCCACTGTGCCCGTGTTGGTTCCCTGCTCCGGAAGCCCCAGAAGGCCAGCCTGCAGGTTCCCAGGGCAGGCAGGTGGGAAGCAGGACTCCCCAAGAGCACCCTCCGCTTGGGGAGCTCACAGGGACTGACGAAGCAGTCGGTGTGTAAATCAAGAGGCAGCTGCTACTTAAAACCCTGCAGCCCGAGGGCTCATCTCCTCGGGGCTCCTCTGTGAGCATGTGACACAGGGTCACATGCTTCCCGGCTGGGCCTCAGCCTGTGAGGGTGTCCTTGGGCCCCGCCGCACTTGTCTGGAAATGCCACTTCCAGCAGGCTGGAGCAGGATGCCTCCCCCTCGCCTGGTTCCCCACTGGCAGAACATAGCTGCCGCTCCTGCTCTTGAGCCTTCCTCACCTGCTGGTCCCAGAGGAAAAGCAGAACCCAGCTTGTCACCTGGCCCCATTGGAAGCTCTTCAGGACTAGCCTGACTCTGGAAACGGACATGACTCTAGAGGAGGCTTTTGTATGGCACAGCAGGCAAGGGGAGAGGAGATGGAGGAGCTGCAGTTATGCGATGGCTTTCGGAGTACTTCTGCCTGATGTATGTACCCAGGAAACCAAAGCCAATGCATCCATGCGAATTCACTGTCCGGAAATGCTCATTGACCCAGTCCTTCAGGAGAGGGCACCAGAGACTCAGAATCTGATGCGATCAGAGAGCAGAATCCGCTCAATTTCTTCTTAAGGGTGGGCACACCTTTCTCAGGGGTCCTTGGAGGAACATACAGGCTGACAGTATCCCCAGAGAAAGCAGAACCCAGCTAGTAGGAACCACAAATCACCTAGGACAAAGGAAGTATCATTGGCACCAAAGAGCGGCAAGCTCAACTGCCCAGCCACGTCCGATGCCTTGCAGAGGCTGGACATGGCCTGCAGCCCCCTGGCCAGCCAGGCCTAGGGATGTCTGCGAGCTCTGGCCAGGCTGCACTGAGCCCGTCCTGATGCAGGTGACAAGATGTAAACTCCCAGGTGTCTGAGAACCTGGCACCTAGTGTGGCTTCTGCAACTCCAAACATTCCCTTCCCCCTCTTCTCTCCCGCTGCACTTGTGAAATGGAATGAGTAAAATGCACTCTCTTTTTCTCCCCATTTCTCTTTACAGAACTGAAGAATAATGAAGTTATCCTTAGCCTCCTCCTGAGTGCTTTTCCTTTTGGCATCTTAAAGCGCTTGAGTGATAACAAAGAACCCCCCACCAGGAGCCTATGCAGGACCCCACCCACCCTGTCAGGATTCCCCTTGGCTGGCTGGACCATGGCGGTTCCCATAGTCCTGCCACCCCATTTGTGGGGTCCCTTTAACCTAAAGGCTTTTAGGAGACGAGCCAGACTTTGGACTCGGGTTGCCCTTACCGCCCCCTCTTGCTCGCCATGTGCCCTTTACTCCCAAGGGGTGCCAACTTCAGCTGCTCCAACACCCCTCAGTCAGAGCAGGATCTGGCTCAGCCCTCCTTCCTTGGCCCTCGTGGGAGCAAAAGCACAAGCACTCTGAGGAGTGACCGACCGATGCAGCTACACTCCTCAGTGCTCACGAGCCCTGTTGGGACGGCTGACCATGACCCTCTGCCCTGGGCCTGCTTCCCTCTTTCTCCTGCTGGCTCATTCCAGGGACGAGGCGCCATTTGATAACTGGGCAGCAAAGAGCCAGTACTGGCTTCCCCACTGTCCTTTGTCACCCAGAGGCAGTGTGGGTCCAGCCCTCTGGTTGCTAGAGAGGCCTTTTCACTGACCAGCTCAGCAGAATCTCCACTTTCGCTCTGGCAGAAGCAATAATAATAATAGCATTAGTATGAAATAGATTTTGGGCTATGTCTTTTCCCTGAAGGTTTCATAGATTAGTTAGGACCTCCCCAGAAAAGCAGATTGCTCCCCAGGTTAGCTTCTTGGAGTTTTGTATTTGACAGCATTTATACTCTACCAATTTACAGTTCTTAGATTTCTTAGCTAAAACTTTTTTTTCTAAAGCAATAAGTTTACAGAACAACTTTGCATTTAATGGAAGGCCAGAAACGTCCAACATCCACCCCCAGGGCATGGACTTCTGGCAGCCTTTCCTTGGCCTTGATTCTTTAGTTCTGGGCCTCAGACACAACAGGCCACAAAGCAGCAGCCACACAGCCAATGCTGTGGTGCAGAACTATGTGGTGAACAGAAGATATACTCATACATTATTCGGTAGCAATAGTTATGTCCCTGTCCAAGCCAGGATCAAGTTAATATGATGTAGTGACCTTCGAGTGTAGTTACTGGAAACTTCTGAAGCTGGCTTGTAGGCAGCAGGCCTCATGCATCCTGACGGCTTGGCTCTGTTCTCAGCCTTCATTTGGTCCAATAAACTTTGAGTAGATGACCTCGGTTACTGTGTGTTTTTTAAAAAACAGTCTCTTTGGAGCTGATTAAACGTTGAGTTCTCTTTCATCTTCACGTTCACAGAGTGTGAGGCCTTGTGCCTGTCCTGTTTAATATATGCGACTGCCACAGCTGCTGTCAGGAAGTATCTTGTGTCCATTCAGGGAGGGGCCCACAGGCACTGGCACCTACCCTCCCAGCTCGCCACCTCCTTTCTGTGGACAGTCGGGCACAGAGTACATGCTGTAGGCTCCTTCTCCAGAGAGGGGAGCTTCACCGAGAGCAGCTGGAAACTATGGTGAATGTAAGAAGACATTGCCATTCACCCCTCAAAATGCTACCCTTTGCTTTGAACACACATGTCCTATTGTTCTTGGATTTTCTGAACCACTCCCAGGAGTCCTCTTCCATGTCTTTCTGAGCTGTGATCAGAAACATGGTGAACGTGACTCCCACCGAGCACGTTAGATGGAAAGCCAGACTCACAGAACTATCGTGTGTCTTCATTCACCATCCTCACTGACCTCTGGCACTTCCCCAAGTCAAAATGACCCTCAAAAGTAAATGTTTGGAACTGATTCAGGGCGTCAAGGCCGCCACAACAGAGACTCACGAAAGAGGACTTCCAGACCTGCTTCAGAAAGTGGCAGGAGTGATGGGATGTGTGTCTGGAGCGAGGGGGCACACTTTTGAGGGGTATTCATAGCAATGCTTCCTTTACTGTAGTAGAATTTTTAAATTAGTACAGAAGCAGGCAGGAGAGGGGGCCGTAGCAGGCTCACATGGAACAGCACAGGGCACCAGAGGGGACAGATAACTGGGCACCGTGCCCCACGCACCCTCGTGTTTGCCATGGGAGTTGTCCTGTGCCAGTCAGATGGTGTGGCCGAGCTTCGTAAAGAGAATAGCCCGAGGGCAGTAAGCACAAATGCCAGTCTTCATCCATGCCCAGGTGCTGGTAAGGGGTACAGCCGCCATCTGCCAAAATGTGTCCTTGTGCAAAATAGGAGGCCCTTTCTCCGTGCTGGAAACTGCACAGACTGGGCCCCTCTGCCCCACTCTCCCGTGTAACCATCATGCCTCTCCCTTTCCCCAGTCCAAGATGTTGTTGGCTAATTCCTCCAAGCACAGGCTGTTTCTTCACAGGAGCCCAAGTCACTTACTGAGACATGTTCCCTGCCTCCTTGCTTTACTATAAGATCCACAATCAACATGGGGAAACTGAGGTGTCACTATGGGGTTCTTGCAGACCCTTCAAGCTCCACAGTTAGCTGGAACCTTCGAACCCCAGTGTAGGGTGTGTCAGAGCAAGCCAGTGTCTACATTTCAAGTGAGTTTTGTCCTGTTTCATTTTACTCCTTTTTAGTTCTTTTGCTTTTTGAGACAGGGTCTCGCCATGAATCCTGGGCTGGCCTCAGCTTCCCTCTCGTTCTGGTTTATACCAAAAAAGCAAAGGCAAGAACAGTGGAAAGAAGAGAGCCCCTCCTCCACCCACCCCAGCCCACAGCTACACAGTCTCTCCCTGTCGGCTGGGACAGGAGCATCTTTTTCCTCTTATGCTTTCTTCTCGACAGAGTTCAGAAAGAGCAGCTGGCTGCCATCTTCAAGCTCATGAAGGACAACAAGGAGACGTTTGGCGAGATGTCTGACGGCGATGTGCAAGAGCAGCTCCGGCTCTATGACATGTAGACCCGCCAGCCAGCAGGATGCAACAGGGTGACCTGACTGCAGTGCCAGGATTCCGTCCTTACCCGGGGCCCAAGTACTTGTGATTTCCAGACTTTCTGGGCTTAACTCGACAGATGGTGACGTAGATTACATACAGTTTTCTGAGCCCTCCTCACGTAGGTACCCAACCTCTTGTGGAGATCCAAGCCTCTGGTTTCTGCTGCCAGGCAAGTTTGCACTGTCAGTGCCCCTCAGGCGCCCTCTGAGGGTGGCCTCGGAGCCAGTTCGGTCCCCGTGCCCAGCAGACCCCGGGAGGCTGTACCCTCTGCCCACCAGTCAGGTAGAGAGAAGTGAGTGTGCGATCACAATGGCTCCTGCGCCAGACGCGCCTCCTCAAGCACTTCAACAAAGTGTAGAAGTGAAAGGCTCCCTTTCCACCCAGGGCACCACAGTGGCATCTCAGTCAGCAGCCTCTGAGTTTCTCTCACCAAAGCAGAGATTTACTTTCTATGTAAACTTGTGTGCACTGAAGGCACCTAGACCTGTGCTAGACATTCTAGAGAGAAGAAAGAAAACCTGCAGCACAGAGCTGGGCTGTAGCAGCACTTGCTGAGCAGGTATGAGGTCCTGAGTCCCAGGACTGAAAAACAATACATATATATGTGTAGATGCTCAAATGATCTATAAGACAGTTCATGGGACACCGGTGACCTCTTGATCCCTGAATAAGTCTAGCACGATAGTGGCAGAAATAATACTGGCTGCTTTGTGCCCACCGACCCTGCTTCTCATAGCCCCACGGACAGGAAAATTCCAAGTTCCTGAGCAAAGTAAGTTAAGGTAATTGCCACGCAGAGAACCCAGGGAAACTCTTAGATGTGTTTTTGATTTGCTGGAATAAATGAATTCACTAAACGGAAGAAGCAGGCACACTTATGCATACTGCAAGTGACTGGGATTAATTAACTTCTTCCCATTGCCTCCATTGTGGTCTCTGTGGTGTTTTTCCTTTCGTCTCTTGCTTTGCTCTGCATCTACTGTTCTATTCAAATGTTCACACTTTTCTATTTTTGTTGTCAGTGCTTAGTTTCTTTTTTTGAAAAATTATCCTCATGGGCCGGAGGGTTAGCTCAGTGGTTCTGGCGCCTGCCTCGCAAGCACAAGGTCCTGAGTTCGATCCCCAGTAATCACATACAATGCTGGGCGTGGAGACTCACGCCCACCACCAATCAATACCACATACCACAGTGTCGGGCGTGGTGGCTCACGCCTGTAATCCCAACACTCAGGAGGCAGAGACAGGAGGATTGCTGAGTTCGAGGCTTGCCTGGGCTACATAGTGAGCTCAGAGCCAGCCTGCACTACAAAGCGAGACCCTGTCTCAAAAAAAAAAAGAAAAATTATCCTTATGTTTTTGTAAATGCATATGAGATACTCTATTATTCCAAGATGATCCGTTCCTTCTCTTTGGTCCCAGGAGCCCTCCTTCTTTTCAGGTTTTACCAAGCAGGAATAACTCACATGTACTTGACTCAAAAACCTCACTGCTGTGGGGAAGATAAATGGAAGGAACTTTTGTACACTTGCAGTGGCTAAGATGTCCTGTCTGCAAAGAGAAAACTCCCACCAAAATGGTTCAAATAAGGAGGACAGCCTCCCATCCAAAATCCAGAGGAACAGCAACTCCAGGCCCAGGGCTCAGGCTGATGTTATCTTAGCTCCATCTTCCTTGACTGTGGCATAAATTAGCTCTCCTCAAGGTGGCGAGATGGCTGTAGGAGTCCAGGTGTCATGTCCAGAAGCAAGAAAGGGACCATCTCTTGTCTAGGAGTAGAAGTGCTCCGGATGCCCCTCTATACCTTCCTTCCAGTCCCAGTGGCTAGAATATGCCACATACCTGTCTCCTCCAGTCATAAGCAAGGGGATGGGACCAAGGTGACATCGGGATGAGGAAAATATCAGTATCGTTAGGACCACTGGAAAGCATAATGTAGGCGAGAAAGACATACAGGGTAGGGAGGAGAGAGCAAATATGGAGTGAGGCTTCTGTAGGGCAGCCATGGCAGTCTCATAGTGACGTCACTTCCGCCCTGGCCTGGAACCAGAGCAGCCAAGAAAAGCCAACCTCAACCCAAGTCTTCCAGGCTGCTGTTAAGAGACCGTACAGATGTTCAGAGCCACACCTGGCAATGGGAACTAGGCTCCAAGTCTTTCAGTGTGCCCCTCCTTCTCTGCTCCAGGCCCTACTGCAGGCTGACCACCCTCGGACACAAAGAACAGTGGGTCCACAGTTCCAAGCCCTGTGCTGCAAACTTCCGGGCCTCTTTTCCTCCAAAAGGGACTGCCGTAGCTTCACCCTGTGGAGCTGGCTCCATCTCCCTGTAGTAAAATAACTGCTTTCTCCAACGGCCATGCTGAAGAAAAGATGTAATTTTTCTAGCTTTCGGAGTTACCCTATACTGGAGGCAAACTTGCTGTGAACTACCCATGGATACCCTGTACAGGTGTTCAGTTTTTCTTAACTCTGAACACGCGAGTAATTTTACTACAAACAGCTCGCCATGGGTTTGGCTATTCCCATTTGATTTAAGAAATGCATTTAAGAAAAGGCATTTAGCTCCAGGACCTCCCTGAACTTAAGAGTTTGACATAGTCCAAGTTTGTATTTAGGGTGGCTCTCTGGGCTCCTGGGAATAGAACCCAGGGGCCACGCATTCCTTTTTTTTTTTTTTTTTTTTTTTTTTTGAGACAGGGTCTCGCTTGTAGTTCAGGCTAGCTCTGAGCTCACTATGTAGCCCAGGCAAGCCTTGAACTCAGCAATCCTCCTGTCTCTGCCTCCCGAGTGCTGGGATTACAGGCGTGAGCCACCACACCCAGCTAGCATGCATTCCTTTTTTTTGAGACAGGGTCTCGCTTTATAGTTCAGGCTGGCCCTGAGCTCACTATGTAGCCCAGGCAAGCCGCCGTGAACTCAGCAATTCTCCTGTCTCTGCCTCCCTAGTGCTAGGATTACAGGCATGAGCCACCACGCCCAGCACTGTGGTGTGTGGTATTGATGGCTGGTGGGCGTGAGTCTCCACACCCAGCATTCTATGTGGTTACCGGGATCGAACTCAGGACCTTGTGCTTGCGAGGCAGGCGCCGGAACCACTGAGCTAAATCTCCGGCCCACGCATTCCCTTCTTTTTAATTTTTCTTATAATTTTGAGACAAGGTTTAGCTAAAATCATTAAACCACCCAGCCTTGAATTTGAGAGTGCTCCTCTAGAGCTGGGATTACAAGTACACCACTGTGCCGGGTTTCTGCTCCTCCTTCTTCCCCTTCCTCTTTTTTCCTTTTGGTACCTGGGATCAAACTCAGCACCTTGCCCTTGCCAGGCAGGCGCTGTGCAGCTGAACTACACCCCCAGCCCCGCTACTTTTGAATGCCGCATTCTAGTTGTTTTCAGCCATTTCTGACAGTCTCTTCGCTGTTTTCAATATTTTGCTATTTCAAATCTTTGTGCGTGTTTTGTTTCCTGTGGACACCCAGAAGTGGTCTGCTAGGTCAAAGGTCAGTCTTGCTTATTGAAAACTGATCTCTGTGTTCTTTGTCAAGGTTTCGGACTTTTGCCAAGCTGATGGATTAGAAATGCTGGCTGAGTAGAGGTCTGATATGCAGTCTTCCTTATGTGAGAAAGTCTGGGCGCCCCAATGAAATGTTTACGGCCCCTTTGCATTTTTCACCAATAAAATGTTTATTTCATTTTCTATTGACTACCATCCACTTATATTTACCTTTAGTTCACCAAAGACCCACAATTCCTATTATCTCTGTGGCTGTTTGGGACCTGGCGCTCTGATCCTGTATGTGCCAAGACTGGTGCATTAGCAGCTGCAGAGAATCTGGATGATTCTAGGAAAAGCGTCTATTCTTTATACCCTAAACTACCATGCACATTAAAAACATAGGATTTGACCTATCACAGCATGGCACTGGTACCGCCCACACATACACAACGCTTCAGTGGTTCACGCACCTGCCAATCTTCCGCGAAGGTGGGACCCTCGATCGCCATTGGGTAACGTGTCCTGCCGTTGCATTTCCTCAGAGACTGACAAGCAGCGCTTTCCCGTGAGGAGCGTGCACTGGCCCGCCCCGCCCACGGGGGGAGGGGAAACGTCCCTCGCGCCTGCGCCGCAGAGCCGGTGCGTGGGTCTGGGGCTTCTCAACAAGGGAGAGCTCGGCGTCCTGTTGACCCAGGGTTGTGGCGTCTGGCGCACCGCCCTTGCTTGAAGCCCCGCGCCCAGCCGAGTGATCTGCAGGGCATTTCCTGGGTCACGGACCGTGCTAATACAGGAGGAATTCGAGCCGTCCCTGGCCCCATCAGACACCCCGACGGCACTCAAACCCAGCAGCCATGGACCCCAGTTCGGCGCCGCACGCAGTCTTTGCCTCTTTTGCTCACTCCCCGACATCCCTGTATACGGTGAGATCTAGCCAGTGCTGCACACACCCCTTTTCTCACCACGGCGGGTATGGGGACGCCTTTTAGGAAGGCAGATGAGATGCTTCCCAGTGGGCCCCAACTCCTGGAAGGCGCTGGGGTTCCTATCAAACGGACTCACCTCTGGGCATGTGTGATCAGCCCCCACCCCCAGGGCAGACAACATCAACCCCAAATAAGAGCTCATGGCAGCCTTGAGGTCGCCCAAGTGCAGATCCCCGGGGACCGGGTCACTACTCCACGTTAAATAATTCAGTCTGCAATGAGGTTTTGAAAAGGCGTCTTAAGTATTTTAACTATGCTTTCATGGAACAGGTTATTCTGAGCCGCTGCCAAACTGAGCTCCTTCTGTGATTTATCTGTTCACATCGGAGCCCTGTCAGGCGCTGTCTGATCCTGCATGCCTTCAGTTGCTGCTGCGAGGTAAATGCCAGGACAAGAAGCAGCTGGGGAATACAATTAAGAAAATTGTTCCAGGAAGAAGAGAAGGCAGCGAAAAGAAAGCAGACTGCATAGGATTCAAACTGGAATAATGAGTGGTGTGAATGGGCCTTGATACTGGGAGACCTCGATCGAGCCCATCTTCCTGGGCAGCACAAAGCCAGGTGATGTGAAGCAGAAAGAACTAGATTTGGTTTCCACTTTCATGGAGAGGTGAAGGTTCATTCATCCCATGTCAGAGTTCTTGCTAAAGGCGGAGCAGACTGCTGTGTCCTTGCAGGATTTCTGCCCTTAATCTTCACAGTGACTACAGGAGAGGTGATGTCCCCTCCACAGATGAAAACAAGACTCAAAAGATACTGAGGATAGACCAATTTTTTTAAAAAACAAAAGGTTTCAATAGGGGGCCGGAGATTTAGCTCAGTGGTTCCACCGCCTGCCTAGCAAGTGCAAGGTCCCTGGTTGATTCCAGTAACATATACAATGATATGATATTGGGCATAGTGACTTACACCCACCAGCAATCAGTACCGCACCCCACAATGCTGGTCATGGTGGCTCACGCCTGTAATCCCAACACTCAGGAGGCAGGGGCAGGAGTATTGCTGAATTCGAGGCTTGCCTGGGCTACATAGTGAGCTCAGGGCCAGCCTGCACTACAAAGCGAGACCCTGTCTCAAAAAAAAAAAAAAGATTTCAATAGGAACTTCTCTAACAGAGACATGCAAATGGCCTGTAAGCACATAAAAAGTATCATGAAAATCAGATGCTAACAGAATGGTGGTACATGTGTGTAATGTGTGTAATCCCAGCATTCCGGGAGGCCGAGGCAGGAGGACTGCAAATTCAACTGCAAGTTCGGTCTCAGCAATTTTGGGAGACCTTGTTTCCAAAAATAAAATAAAATAAATCCAGAATAGGCAAACCTACAGAGACAGGTAGTAGATTAATGGTTGCTTGTGGAATGGAGCATGACTACTAATAGGTACAAGGCTTCTTCTGGGAAGGGGAAAAGGAGAAAGTTTTCTAAACTGGATTGTGGTGATGGTTGCACAATACTCGAAACCACTGGATTGTACATTCTCAACAGGTTAATTACATGATGTATGAATTATATCTCAGTGAAGCATATGTTGAAGAGAAAAGATAGTATGGGATACAGTTTCCCCTTTTGGTCTTTGGGGGGATTTATTTATTTATTTTTGTAATCTTTTGTCTTCTCTTTTAAAGATAAGGTCTCACCATGCAGTTTAGGCTGGTCTTGAACTTGTGACAAACTGTCTCCACCTCCTGGGTGCAGGGATTATAGGCCCCACGTTGTGCTTGTCTGAGAGGAACTTTTAAAAAATCCATAACCATGACAGCAAGGAAGGCAAGGAGAACATCTGGTGTTTACTGTGCACCACACCTGGGTCTGTAGCTCACCTTGACCTCCCAGGTAGTTCAGTCAGTGTGGGAAAGGTGGCTGTGACAGGTCGGGTCCTGGGAGGCTGGAACTGTGTGAGGGCCTGATCTTCTGCCACAGGCGCTGCTGCAGGCCCTGTGGGCCTTTGAAGCTGCTCTCCCCTGGGCAGCGCCTCCAGGTGGGCCACCATGCAGAGCACTTGATGGCTGCATGCCCAGAAGCCGAAGCTCCGGAGAGCGGGCCTTAGTGGACGATGTGCATGGGTCATCTCAGGAGGCTGAGGCAGGAGTTTGGCCTGAACCACATTCCAAGATCCTGTCTCGAGGAGGAAGAAGCAGCTGAAAGGAAAGATCCTTTGATGCTGCTGAGCCCCATCAAAGCACCCACCATTGATATAGGAGAAATAATATGACTCCCAACCTGCTAGCTATGGGTTATACCAAGTCTGTGTTCCCCAAAACCGAAGAATGAGTTCCAGGGAACAACAGAGGTTAAGAGTAGGAGCAATTTAGCAAGAGACAGCTTCTGAGAGACAGGAAGGGACCCAAAAGCGGTCACCACAAGGCCACTTCTCAAAGTAAGTTTTATAGAGCAAAATTACACTGTGGGTTGAAACTATGATCAGCCAGTAAGATGACAGATATAGCTGCTTAGATAATATTGATCCAATGGGGAAGCAAGTCACACAGCAAGGGTATATGGAAAGAACAGAGACTTTAGGAAAGGATGGATCAGGAGGTCCTGGTCACCCACCTGGATGATTTATGTCTAGCTGGACTTTACCAGACCAGGCCAATTATCTTGGTCCTTGGGGAGGTACTAGGCCTGGTCATTCTGTCTTTATTTGGAGGCCTTGCCTCAGCCACAGTTGTAAAGTGTCCTCCTCTGCCCTGACTCCAAGGGTCAAGCCCTGTTTGACTGCCTGAAATGTTTCTGTATATCCTCGCTGTCCAGAATACCATGATTATTATCACCTCCGTTTTACAGCTGAGAATACTGAGCCCTGGAGAGGCTGCAGAGTCCCACAGTGTAGGTGAACAAGAGGCCAGAGGTGTTGGATTCCCTCAGGCTGACTGCAGACCCAGAGGCTCCCAACACTGAGACATGGTTTCTGCCCTGGGAATCCTGGAGGAGCTTGGCAGAGATGAGAACCTCATCTCAGGCTTCCCTCCGGGGGCTGCTCCGTGGACCCCTTGGGGCAGCAGCAAGTACTAGAAGACATCCAGGCCAGACCCCCAAAGCACTCCCCTTCTGCTCAATGGGATGAGCCAGCTGGGGACCCACTGTGGTTCTGCTGACATGAGGGACTTGCAGTAGGCACATTCATGGAGAAAGAAAATAGAATATGGGTTCCCGGAATGGATTGGGAGCCACTATTTAGGGAGCATAGAATTTTAGTTTGTGATGATGAAAAGGTCTGGATGCGTACTGGTGGTGGTTCCGTAACTGTGAATCACTTTTTTGTTGTTTGACACACATAACTCTTAACAGTATGGTTCATATATATATATATATATATATATATATATATATATATATATATATATATAAACCAGAAGTGGTTAAAAATCCCAACTGATATGTCAGGTATATTTTATTGCAATAAAAATTACATGCACAAAAAACTGCATTTTGTATAGCAGGATATTTTATTCTCTGTTTTAATTGTAAAGTAGTATCTCTTGGTAAAAAAAATAAGGACATAGAAGTGAGCTAAGGATGGTGAAACACACCTGTAATGCCAACCCTCTGGAAGGTGGAGGCAGGAGGATCGCAAGTTTGAGCCCAGCCTAAGCAACTTGTGACTAGGAGAGACCTTGTCTCAAAAATAAAAAAATTAAAAAGGGCTGCAGTGGACTGAGGTGCAATTAAGTACTTGTACCAACTCCCACAATACTGTATTTATTGTGTATCACAAACAAACTAATAAAATAAGGGTACTTAGGATGTAACTCAGTGCAAAGGCCCTGGGTTCAACTCCCAGTCTACACACACAAATAGACACCCAGACAGACAAACAGACATACACGAACCTACAAGACAAGATCCCTAAACATTAGGTGCAGCGATTGCAGCTCTGTGTTACATCACAAGCTCATTTATGTGCACATCTCACAAATACTACGTAGCACACTAGGGATTTAGCTCAAGTGGTACCCCACCTACCACGGAAGCACAAGGGCTCAAGTTCGATCCCGGTACCACCAAACAACAAACAAGCAAACAAATACTATGTAGCTAGAGAGGAGTATGTGCCCTATTGTTAACAATTAGGTTAAAGTAGGTGCCAAAAAGGATTTAGTTTACAGTATTTCCAAATTTCTCAGAGAATACAATCTTATCTTACTCTGAAATTAAAATAAATTTTAAGCCAGGCATAGTGGCACACACCTCTGCTCCCAGCACTCGGGAGACTGAGGCAGGATTCCTGCAAGTTTAATCCCAGCCTGGGCTACTATATTGTAAGTTCATGTCCAGCTTGAACTATATGCCAACACTGTCTCTACAAAACAAAACAAAATATTCTGTGTGTGTTACATGCACATTTTTTCTCTCTGATCTGCAATTGGACTCCTCTACCCGGCAATGTCCCACAAGGAGACCATAAAACACCCCAGGCACAGCGTGTTCTGCCCCACAGGATCCTGTTGAGGTCGCTCTCAGTAAAAAGCCTCAGCAATTCTGACAGTCTCTCCCTACTGGAGGGAATGTCAGGTCTTCACTGTTGTGGGCACTGGATCCAACCCCATGTCCATTTGATTTATTTTCTCCAGTCTCCGTGTATTGTGTTTCTAGACAGGGTCTTGCCAGCCTGGTCTCCAACCTCATGAGTGCCAGCGATCGTCCCCTGTCACCCCTCGAGGGGGTGGGGCTCAGACCCTGTGCCCACTCAGACCCCACCTCTTGGTACCACCTGTTTATGGTACCAGCTGCCTGAGTGGAGCATCTGAGAAATGGGCTCCAAGCCGAAATTTGTGCTCGAGAGCTTTACTGGGCACATATTCAGGAACCTTGCAAATGTAGGAGACCAGAATATGCCACTGCAGCATAAAGATTATTTTGAGCTGAAAGCAGTTAAGCAACCAATGCAGAAAGTTCTTGGTGGCTGGGGATTTAGCTCCCTGGTTTTGGAATCTATCTCCAAAGCACAAGGTCTCAAGTTTGATCCCCAGTACCAAAAAAAAAAAAAAGAAGCTGCTCTCGGATCATGCTTATCTTTGGAGATATCACTGGACAGAAAGTCTCCTTTACTGGAGACAGATCTGGATGCCATCAGCCCAAAAGTGACCCCACAAGGCCCTGCAGACAAAACCGATTCTGTGCATCTCCTTCTACAAAGCTCCCTTCCCAGATTCCCACCATGGGAAACCTAAAACCACTTCCTCTGTCCAGTTCTTCAAATTCACCATTCTCTGTTGCAGGTCCTGAAGCACCAGGAAGCATTGTTTAGAGTGGCTTTTCACTGAGGTCTCTCCCAGTGAGGTGCACCGTGTCTATTAGTGAGTTTGTTTTCTCTTGTTAATCTTTTTATTAAAGGCTTTTCCTGGGCCAGGGGTGCAGCTCAGTGGTACCATGCCTGCCTTGAAAGTACAAGGTCCTGAGTTTAATCCCTGATAGCAGAAAAAAAGTTTGGAGCAGAATCTGGCAGAAGAAGCAGAGACAGCTGTCACATGGGCCTCACCTATTTATTCCTCGGGGACTCCAGGGTTGGGCTGACCTTCACAGTCACCCCTAGAGGGGGACAGAGAACCAGGTCTTTGAAATTCCACGTGGACTAGTCAATGGGCACAGGCTGCCCTGGGCAGAGAGCTGGGGCAAGGGATAGGCATCTGGGTGTCTTATATCACTGTCTATTTGATTTTTCCTTTTCTTTGTTTCTTTTGTTTTTATTTTTGGGATAAGGTCTCACTATATAGTTCAGGATGGGTTTGAACTCACTATGTAGCACAGACTGACCTCAAACTCATAGAGATCCTCCTGCCTTAGCTTCTTGAGTACTAGGATTACAGGATATGCCACCATGCCCAGCATGACTGGTTTCTTTGAAGAAAATTCAAGCAAGTGATACCAAGGAAGCGTATTAAAGGAGAGACAGGTAAATGACACCATGGCTTTAATGGCTTCATGTTAATTTTATGGACCATAATCTAAATTTCAAGTTTAATCAATGAGACTGCTTTCTAATTAGTAAGAGAGATACAGGCCACTTACCAGCAGTTCCCCTTGGATAGTCCTGTTTCAGAAGACGGGTCAAAGCAGACATGCGACCACCAGACAAGACCCAGGGAAAGACTCAGCAATGGTATTTACTAAAGTATCACTGGTGGGATAAGAGGGACTGAATTAGTAGTCTGAGAGAATGGATTCTAAACTGCAGAATTTAGGCATAATTTCAGTTGTTTCTATTCCTGGCTCAAGGACTCATTTACTTAGCAAACAATTTATGGGGTATAAATTACTGCAAGTGATTTCACAACTGATCCCTGGGGGATGTTTGAAGTTTTACTTTGGGATACAAAGTGAGACTGAGCTGAAAGTCAATGAAAGGTCTGCACCATTTGTGAAATTTGAGGCCATTGCACCCTGCCCACAGGCGAGGATTAGTGCTGAGGATCAGTGCCCTCTAAATATTTTATTATAGGCTTTATGGGCCGGAGATTTAGCTCAGTGATTCCGGCACCTGCCTAGCAAGTGCAAGGTCTCTGGTTCGATCCCTGGTAACTACATACAACAATACTGGGCATGGTGACTCACGCCCGCCAGCAATCAGTACCACATAGCGCAGTGCCAGGCATGGTGGCTCACTGCTATAATCCCAGCACTCAGGAGGCAGAGGCAGGAGGATTGCTGAGTTCGAGGCTTGCCTGGGCTCCATAGTGAGCTCAAGGCCAGCCTGAACTACAAAGTGAGATCCTGTCTCTAAACAAACAAACAAACAAAAGGCTTTAAAATTTTTATTTACTTTTTTTGGAGACAGGGTCTCACTGTGAAGTTCAAGCTAGCCTTGAACTTGCAGCAACCCTCCTGCCTCAGCCTTCTGATTGCTAGGATCACAAGTGTGCAGTACCAGATCTACCTTATTTACTTTTTTTTTTTTTTTTGAGACAGGGTCTCGCTTTGTAGTTCAGGCCAGCCCTGAGCTCACTATGTAGCCCAGGCAAGCCTTGAACTCAGCAATCCTCCTGCCTCTGCCTCCTGAGTGCTGGGATTACAGGCGTGAGCCACCACACCCAGCTACTTTACTTTTAAGTGAAGAAGTTACAGGGTTACAAGTTAATAAATTGCTAGGAATTGCTTTAAAGCTATTATAAGGTAATGTTCAAACTACACAGAAGCAGAGGAGATTTTGTATCAGTTCCTATATGCTCCCCTCAACCCATGTTAGATTTCTTCAGCCAAATGCAGACATTGTGCCTCTAATCTGTGCAAACACATACCACATACATCTTTAAAAGCAATCACCAACTGGGCGTGGTGGCTCACGCCTGTAATCCCAGCACTCGGGAGGCAAAAGCAGGAGGATTGCTGAGTTTGAGGTTTGCCTGGGCTACATAGTGAGCTGAGGGCCAGCCTGAACTACAAAGCGAGACCCTGTCTCAAAAAAAAAAAAAAAAAAAAAAAAACAACACAAAAAAACCCAAAAACAATCACCATACCATACCATACCAGTGTCACCCCTTGATACAAGCTGTAATTCCTTAATATCAAATCATTTCTGATTAAGTTAGGAGTTGGTTTGTTCGTATAGAATCCAAGTGAGAGCCAGGCACTCAGTTGCTGCTGTTTCTAAGTCTCTTGTTTTACAGCACAGCCAAGGACCAGCCTCTTTGTGGAAAGCTTCCAGACTGGTCTGTCGGTGTTAGAATAGAGCTGCACTCTTTGCCTCTGAAACTCCTCAATGTGTTTGCCATTCTCCTGGCCTGGCTGCACCGAGCTCCGAGCTGTAGCACTTGAGCTGCACACACTAGCTTAGCCAGAGTTTTGCCACTTCACAACTAGGATCCCTCCTTGGAACACACTCGTGTCCTGGGTTCAGGGACCCCAGGACTGACGACAACATGTGCTGTCAGCTGGTCCCTCCCCAACCACACTTCTGTCATGGGGTTTGGCTCCCCCCCTGAGCACTGTCGTGAAACAGTAGCTGTTTCTCTTACTTCTTGCACTTTTTTTTTTTTTTTTGAGACAGGGTCTCGCTTTGTAGTTCAGGCTAGCTCTGAGCTCACTATGTAGCCCAGGCAAGCCTCGAACTCAGCAATCCTCCTGCCTCTGCCTCCTGATTACAGGATTACATGCATGAGCCACTACGCCCGGCACTGTGGTATGTGTTATTGATGGCTGGTGGGCGTGAGTCACCATGCCCAACATTGTATGTGGTTACTGCGGATCGAACTCAGGACCTTGCGCTTGCGAGGCAGGCTCCAGAACCACTGAGCTAACCCTCCGGCCCTCTTGCACTTCTTAGTGGAACTGTGGGGAGAGTTTTCCCTTATCAGTTATGTGTTTGTGCAAAAACAGTTTGTACAGAGACCTTTTATATTGACCCCCATGGTCTTTTCTCCTTTGGTAATTCTTAAAATTTGGAAATAATATTAGACTTACAGAGAAATTACAAGGATAGTACAAAGGAGTCCTGTATATGCTGCATTTTACCACATCCGCTTAATCACTATTGTGCATATGGGCAGCATTTTAAAACCATTTGAAGACAAATTACACATGATACCTGCAATTGCCTGAAAATGCTTTCCAAGGGTCGAACTTTAAGAAGGAAGAGGAGGAAAGGGATCTGCCCTCAGGAATGGATCGATGCCTTTGTCACAGGAAGGGCTGGGGGTTTGTTCGTTGGTTAGTACTGAGGAGTGAGCCCAGGGCCTTTGCACTGAGCTACATCTTGAGCCATTTCAACATTTAAAAAAGAAAAAAAAGTTTTTTGGTACTGGGAATTGAACTCAGGGTCTTGTACCCCACATACACATATACTTGTTTTTTGTTTTTGTTTTGAGATAAGGTCTTACTGTGTGGCCCAGGCTGGCCTTGAACTCAAAGCCCTCAGATTCCCAAGTGCTAGGATTATAGTCCTGTGCCTCCACAACTGGCTGACTTCTTATTTTGAGACGAGGTCTTGCTAAACTGTCCAAACTGGGCTTGACCTTGCAATCTTCCTGCCTCAGCCTTCCAGGGTGCTAGAATTACAGGTATGCAGGTATGCACCACCATGCCCAGAAGTGTTCCCCAATACTGGATAATGAATTCAAGATTTTCACTCTGAACTACATCCTCAGTTGTTTGTTTTTTGTTAAATCACCCAGTTTATACTGTCCTATTACAGCAACATGACTGTCCTAAAACGGTGCCCTTTTATCTGTGAGTAGCATGGTGTGAATGCCCTGAGAACAGGACAAACTCTTAAAGAATTATCAACAATAGCAAATATTAGCAGATTGACATTCATTGATTCTATTATTTAGCCTATAATAGTGATGAAACTTTGTCAGTTGTCCTTTATTTTTGAAAAAAAAAATGTTCTGAAATTTAATCCAGGATGAAACATTGCATTTAGTTTTCTGGTTGCTTTAATCTCACTTAATCTAGAATGGCAATGCCGTCTTGGTCTTTTGCAACCTTGACATTTCTGAAGAGCGCAAGCCAATAGCTGTGGTGAACTCTCAGCACACTTAGGATTTGGAAACCTCTGCTTCCTAGTGTCACAAGATGCCCCACACACATCCATGTATTTCTGCTTCAGGATCCTCAGGGGCCATTTCTCCAAAGGTCCCTGCTCTCTGTGAGAAGCAGTGCTCAGAGCTGATGCCTGAATTCTAATGCCAGTGGTGGCAGCAGGGACAAGACATGCTCCCCACTGTGCCTAAGCCTCTTCAGTCTGGGCAAGAGCTGTTTTCAGGCTGATCTCTTCTGCTCAGCTTTTCCAGTTCTCTGGTGATAAAAAGATAAAACAGGGGGACTTGTGGACTTCGTTTACTTTGGGTATTTCTCACTCAATTTGACTCCTGTTTTTCCTACCCATTTAAAAAGTATCAGATCTTGGGCCAGAGATTTAGCTCAGTGCTTCAGGCACCTGCCTAGCAACCAAAAGGTCCCTGGTTCGATCCCAGTAACCATGTACAATAATACCAGGCATGGTGACTCATGCCCACCAGCAATCGGTACCACAGACCACAGTGCCAGGCGTGATGGCTCACGCCTGTCATCTCAGCATTCAGGAGGCAGAGGCAGGAGGATTGCCGAGTTCAAGGCTGGCCTGGGCTACATAGTGAGCTCAGGGCCAACCTATACAACAAAGCGAGAGAGACCCTGTCTCAAAAAAAAAAAAAATCAGATCTTATTTTCTTTTATGGCTGGGAGGTTTATTTGTCTTTTTCTTTCCTGACACTCCTGATATGCTATAGTCATTGGTAGAGGAGGGGCCCCCTGGGGCAGCAGCAAACTGCCCAGGAAGAGGCTAATACAAATGTAAACACAAGGCAACCTCAACTGTAGTCATAAGGAAGCAATAAATGCCCAGTGCTGCAGAGGCCTGTGTGCCTGCTCGCTCGGCAGGGTCCTTCCTGCTGAGCCAATGAACACACACAGGGCAGAGGTTGCTCGCTGAGGAGCAGCTGCCCTTGTTCTTGGTGACCTGTCACCCTCCCTCTTCTATAATCTCAGCAGCCAAACAGATTTGCAGAAGACACACCATCTTGGTGCCTGGGCCCCTAACTACCCCGCCCCAGTTCCCGGGAGACCACAGTCTGCAGTTAAAAGTTGGCCTCCAACAGGACAGCTGCTCCTTCCTGGCCACACCAACTCAGGCGACACTGAGGCTTTCTGCACCTTCCATGGGGTGGGGAGACAGGCACAGGGGACCCCACTCATGCCTCTCGACTCACAGCGTTTTCGGACCCTGCTGTGCTAACTGCCCTAGCAGGGTCGCCCTCTCAGTGCCGAGTCCGGCCAAGCACACTTCCCGCTGTAGAACCCAGCACAGAAGAAACCGCCTGCAATTCGTCTGCTTCTGTTTGTAGCCCTGTAGTTCAACGGGAGTTTTTTCCTGGTTACATAAAGGAAGATGTGGGTGCAAAAGGCCCAGATGGAAAACCTGAAGAAAAAAAAAAACACCTTTTTGGTCTGATTTGGATAGAAATAATTCCCAGGCATCTGCTACTCTAAGCTGGGATACCTGACCCACAATCCTTAGTGGCCGTTAAGGAGGCAAACAGCACCTCCTTCACACACTGCTGCCTTCAGGGACCTGAACACAGACATTCTGCCCATAATTACAGTTCGTAGCCTTTGAGGTGGAAAACAAGTGAAATCTATAAAAACACACCAAATCATTTATATTTCCTTAAAAATCAGGAAGAAGCCTGGCACATCCAAGGCATTGGCAAAGTAGGGCATCATTTAAAATATACTTTTTCAGAAAGAACACGATATTATTAACTAAATCCTTGAACTGAAGGACGGCGGGGAAGTTAATCGGTTCCTTTGCTCCTTTTTACTGTCCTAGGTCACCTTTAAGTGAGTCGCAAACAGTAAAGCAGAGAGAGGCATTACTGCACTGGGTGGGGCTCCAAATCGAAAGGTACTTCTGCAGCTCCGCCCCTCAAATCCTCCTGCCCTTCTAGAAGAGAAATAAAGACTGTCTTGCCTTGCTGGTAAGACAGAATCGCCACACGTTGCCCAGGTCATTATTGTTTTCTGCTTTCCTCTATAGCTTTTATAATGATTCAGAAAAAAAAGTAATTTACTAGGAAGAGTAGAGGGAGGAGAAAGGAAGATGAGGCACAATCAATGGATACAAAGTTACAGTTAGTAGAATACATTCTGATGTTAGATTACACAGTAATCTGCTTGCAAGTATCTTATTGAGGATTTTTGCGTCAATGTTCATTAGAGAGA
>PVIC010000625.1:77136-114070 GCA_004025085.1 Thryonomys swinderianus | reverse complement strand
GGCGGGGAGGGCCCCAACGAGCACTCACCAGCGCCACCCGGGCCCCGGGGCGGGGCGCGGAGCCGTGCAAGGCCGCCCGAAGGGTGGGCGCCTGCCCATAGAGAGGCCTGAGCAGGGAGGCTGCTGCCAGCCTCGGCACCGCTAGGGCTCTGACGGCGGCCATGGAGCACCTAGAGCGCAGACCAAGGGTCACGCGTGGGACACGAAGCCGGGCCGCGACCTTGCGTTGTGGGCGGGGCCGCGCCTGCGCCACCTCGGACTCCAGCGCGCCGGCGCAGTGGCCCCAGGCCGGAAGAGATCAAAGCCCAGAACCTGGCACTCTAGGGACGTTATTCCAGATAATTTTTTTTTTTTTTTTTTTTTTTTTGAGACAGGGTCTCACTTTGTAGTTCAGGCTGGCCCTGAGCTCACTATGGTGCCCAGGCAAGCCTCGAACTCAGCAATCCTCCTGTCCCTGCCTCCCGAGTGCTGGGATGACAGGCGTGAGCCACCACGTCCGGCATTATGCGGTGTTGATTGTTGGTGGGCGTGTCTCCACGCCCAGCATTATATGTGGTTACCGGGGATCGAACTCAGGACCTTGCGCTTGCGAGGCAGGCGCCGGAACCACTGAGCTAACCCTCCGGCCCAATTTTTTTTTTTTTTTTGAGTCAGGGTCTCACTTTGTACTTCAGGCTGGCCCTGAGCTCACTATGTAGCCCAGGCAGGGTTTGAACTCAGCAATCCTTCTGTCTCTGCCTCCTGAGTGTTGGGATGACAGGCGTGTGTCACCGCGCCTAGCACTGTGGTATGTGGTACCTATTGGTGAGGTTACGGGCGTGAGTCACCACACTCGGCATTGTATGTGGTTACCGGGGATGGAATCAAGGACCTTGGGCTTGCTAGGCAGGTGCCGGAACCACTGAGCTAAATCTCCAGACCTCCAAATGAATTTTTTTTTATTTTTTTGAGACAGGGTCTCGCTTTGTAATTCAGGCTGGTCCTCAGCTCACTATGTAGCCCAGGCAAGCCTCAAACTCAGCAATCCTCCTGTCTCTGCCTCCTGAGTGCTGGGATTATAGGCGTGAGCCACCACACCCGGCACTGTGGTATGTGGTATTGATTGCTGGTGGGGGTGAGTCACCACACCCAGCATTCTATGTGGTTACCGGGGATTGAACTCAGGGCCTTGTGTTTGGGAGGCAGGCGCCGGAACCCCTGAGTTAAGTCTCCGGCCCTCCAAATGAATTTTGACTGCCTTCCACCTATTACCAAGTAACTGCCCCACACCAAGCTCGTGTCCACACCTTAGTCCTGAATGTCTACCAGAAGGGCAAGCCTCGCTCACTGCCCCCCCACCAAAATGGACAGTCCCCTCAGGCAGCACTCACTGGGGCCCACAGGGAGCAGCAGAGATCTGGATGGCATGGGGCGGTGGCTGCAGAACTGGAACAATCCGTGCATGTAACTTGCTGCCGCCTGAGGGGCCTCACTTGATGCCCAGAACACGAGGGCCGCCCAGCATCTTCCGGCACTGAGGCCCTGACTTCATCCCCATCACCATGAAAACATCACGGAACTGGAGGGCACCTCTACACGGGCACTAAGCACACACTGGTCGGCTTTGGTCTACGAGGATGGGAAGGGTCTGCTTGTGTTCAGCCATGACCCTGCTGCCAGCCCCGAGCACAGGGCACAGGCTGTGGCTCCACCACGCGCTGTGCTCAGTGTATTCTCTAGAGCCCCGCTCGGCAGCACAGCACTGGGAACACGCGACACCCAGGAGCCTGGCACTGAAGGAGTAACACTGTGTGTTGTGGAGCGTGGGGCTGCGGGCTAGGGAGGGCTGTCCGGCTCAGCTTGCGGCACACTGTGGGAGCCAGCACTGGCCAGGCAGAGCCCTTGGCATCTGTCACCCTTGGTCTGCGGCCTCAGAGCACAGACCAGAAGGCTAAACACCCTGTCCTGTGGCACATGCACTTGCCAGTATGGCCTGGGGACCTGTCCATCCTCTGTGGGTAACTGGAGGGCCCAGAGCCAGGGTGGGCTGTCCTGCCCGAGTGGGCTCCGTGTTCCCCTGGGGTCCAAGCTCTGTAGGCCCTCTGCCCCCACCCTGCTCACCAGGCCCCGAGCAACACTTAGCTTCTCACGTCAGGACGTGGGACGAACACAATGCAGTTCACACTGAATCCTGCATTTCCGAGCTCATCCAAGGATGTGTATTAAAAACATAAATAACTCACACAAACGTGACACTTGAAAAGGCCACACTGGCATCCACCACAAAGAGCCTGGGCCTGCTGTGCAGCCTGCCAGGCTGGCCAGCGAATGAGCTGCCTCGGTAGGGCGGGTCCCGCCATGTGGCTCGGCGCACCCCCAGCCCTCCTGGGTCCAGCACCCAGACGGCCCACCGGGTCCTCCCCTCAGCAGCTGCCGGCTAAGCCAGCATCGCCTCCTCTCGCTCGTCTTCAGACCCTCCGAGTAGGTGCAGGCTGTCTTCGTCAGATGCCTCGCCGTGCTCCTCTGTCCCTGGTGTTTCCGGGGCACGCTTCATGCCCCGCTGTCTGGAGACTGCCAGGGCATACTGAATGTTGTAGCGGTTCCAGTCACAGCTGTGGACACGGCGTCAGGTCAGCATGAGGGCCCGGCCCTGCACCCACCCAGCAGGGAACGGACACGCCTGTGTCCTCTCTTCCCACCCACGGTGTGTCTCCCCACTGGCCTGCAGCAGCCACCAGCCCACGCTCTCGGCAAGGGCCTTCTGCTACACAGGGATCCTCCAAGTCTCACTTCTTGCAAGAGCAGGATGAAGGGCGCTTTCTCCCACAGAACCACCTTGCGAGATGTGGCCACGAAGAGCCACACTCTTGCATGTGGCATGAAGGCTGTGCATGCAAGACCCCAGCCCCGTGCACACACATCCAGCACACATCAGTGTGTTACCCAGGGAGAAAGGGCAGGTGGAAGAAGAGCCTGTCCTGGACTCACACTCACTACAAAGGCACAGGGACACCTGGGCACAGTGGTGCACACCTGCAGTCTCAACACTTGGAAACTGGAAAAGCCCAAGTTCGAGGCCAGTCTTCACTACATAACAAGCTCAAAACCAGCCTAGGCTATACAGCAAAAAATAAAAATTAAAAAAAGGGGCAAGTGGATAGGGCAGAGAATCAGTGTTTAGGAGCCAGCTGGGACAACTGGCAACTGTCTTGTGGCAGTGGGAAGGACATGGCCCTCAACAAGGCAAGCTACGTGGTCCTCACTGTCTATGCCCTGCGGGGGAGGAGTGTTCTGGGACAGGACGCAGGACCAAGGAAGCCCTGGTGCGCGGTGCTCCCTGTGGGGAGCACTGACATGGCTCGGCAGGACCCCGCCCATGTGTGCTGTCACCTCGCGTCACTCCAGCGTGCGGTGGCCACACCCCAGCAGCCGGCTGCCCAGCCACATCAGCACTCATGGCACTACCCGAACAAAACTGGCCCCTGGCCCCCTAACATGCTGGGACCCTGTCCTCAGTCAAGTGACACAGGGCTCTGACCCCGCCACGGAATTGGGACAGTGGCACGAGCGCCCCACCCTCCCACAGCCCTACACGCACAGCTTGGCCACGTCGTCCAGGTGCCGCTGGACGCTCTTCTGTAGGAACTGCACCGTAGGCAGCAGCTGGCCCGCCCTGGAAAGGAGACGCAGCTGAGTGCGGCCACTGCACATGCCTCACACCAGGACGGAGCCGGCACTGTGGGGCGGCAGGACCCCAGGAACCGCACCTGGACTTCAGCTTCTGCCCATGCGACATGAGCAGCTTCTGCGTCCAGATGAGGTAGAACTCGAGGTGTCGAGATGCTTCAAAGGAGGAGGCTAAAAACTCCAGCAGCTTCTCCACGTACAGCTCAGGCAGAGACGCGCTGACGACTTCGACTGCGAGGGGGAGAAAAGGCACATTGCTCTGCAGAGAAACCACACCAGGGGCCGGCGCCCCGCCCGCGGCCACCGCCAGGCACTCACTCTCCGCCCAGGGCACGGCCTCCAGCACCTCCTGCGTCAGGGTCCTCTCGTTGAGCCGGAAGGCCATGAGGATGGCACGGGTGAGCTCTCCCTGGCGCAGCGCCTCACGGACCCTCCCGGGGGTGACACTGGTGTCCAGCTCATACGGGTCGAAGAGCATCCGGGCATCCAGGGAGAAGATGAGGAGACCCTCCGTGCTGGTGGCCGCCCAGCAGCGCCCTGGGGTGAGCAGTGAGGCACCCTCGGGGTCGGAAGAGGATCCCAACAGTGCCGGCTCAGGAGCCGGACATCCTCCCAGGGAAAGCCCAGCACGCAGCCCCGCACAGGGGCCACAACGTCCTCTGCTCTCCAGGTTCCACGCGGTTCTGGTGGCAGCTGTTCCAGGCCGCCACTGTGCCTGGGACGTGGCCACAGCAAGACGGGGGTGCACGAAGCGGGCCGTGTCTTAGGAAAACCTGAGCGTGAAGACGTGGGCCTGGGCCCGGGGTGTGGAGGCTGGGCCGAGGCCGTGCCGTGCCCTGTGCGCTGCTGGCATCTGGCTTTCCCACCGCTCCTGCGGCCCTCAGGCAGAATCCCGTGGGCACGTGAGGGTGCAGTGGACGGGAAAAACACTCACAACAGCAAGGCACAGCGCGGCTGCCCTGAGCTTAGCCTTGGCCTGGGGTCTGTGAGGACCGGGGTTCTCCAGCCGTCTGTCCTGAGGTTCAGGGGCAGCCACAGAGCCAGCGAGGCTCTATGTCCCACTCTGCCCAGTGGGAACAATGCCCGCCAGAGCCCGCCAGCAGCTGACCGGCCCTGTCCCTGCGCCAAGTCCCTGACGCCACCAGGATCAGCACCGTGACGTAGGGCTCACCGGTGGGAGAGAAGCGTAGGGAGGTCACTCGGATTTCAGGCTTGAAATGGCGAGAACTCATGTCACCTGGGAAAGAGAAGCGGCGACAGCCTCTGGCAGGAGCTCCAGGCTGCTCCCTGCTGCCCACTACGGAGGCCTCGGCTTCTGGCCCTGCTGCCCCCCACAGCTGTGCACCGTCACGGGCCTGGGGCACATGCCCCCAGGGCCCAGCCTCCCTGGCAGACACATGCACAGAAGGACCCTGGCGGCCTGGGGCTGAGCCTGCGGCTCCTCAGGGTGCCCTGACCGCACACAGAGGAGCGCCAGCTTTCTGGCTAATGGCTGCCCCATCGGGATGGTCACCCTGGCAGCTGGGCAGCCGTCTTCCAGGATACCTGTAAGCCACAGGCTCTGTCCTGGAGCAAACACATGGGGCCCAGCTGGCCTGTGGGTGCCCAGTACCCAGCAGGACCCACGGCCTGGAAGAGCTACCGACCCCACAAGCCACGCCTGAACGGGGACAAGTGCCAGCGAGAGGGAGCTGTGGAGGACAGGGCGCCGTGGAGGACAGGGCGCGGGGCCGCTCACCGCTCCTCACGCCTGGCAACGGGATGGCGACACCATCCTCCTCTCCGGCGTCTTGGTCAATAAGAGCCAGGTTACCAAACTCTGTCATCTTCCTTCGGTTCAGAAACTCCTAGGACAGCAAAGGCCGTGAGCATGTGGCCCTTGTCACCCCACTCCCTCTTGAGCCCCACAGGGACAGAGACGGAGGGTTCTGGCACCCTAAGCAAGAAGCCTCGCAGGGCCTGCAGATGGGCAGGGAGCCAGTGCTAGCACCACAGCACGGCCATGTAGGGAGGAGCTGGGTCTGCCACACACCGGAGGGCAGCTGCTCCCTTAGGAAATCACCGAGGGCACCGTGTACCGGAACAGCACAGAACAGAAGCTCCGGGCACGCACACAGGTCACGTCCCGTGCAGGGCTGAGCAGTGGACCCAGCACCTGAACACTGGCCCCAGGCCGCGCCTCCAGGCCAGGGCCAGCAGCACAGGTGGGGCGGAGTGCTCCCTGCGCTCTGCCAGGGCTGGCACTTCCTGTACTAGGGCTTGACCCCTGCGTGGCTGACAGGACAGCCTGGCACCGCCGCTCACCTCCATGGCATCCAGAGAGAGATTGCAGGAGAGCTCAAACCTCTTCACCAGGATCTGCTCACGCACGTGGTAGAGGCACACGAACCTGGACAAGCCTCCCGCCAGGATGCTCTGGCCGTCCGCCGAGTAGCACAGCGCGGTGAAGGCCCTGGTGCGACATGGCGCTCAGAGCCCCTCGGAGCCCGCTCCAGGACCCTCCCCTCGGAGCGCTCGTGGCTCGCTCTGCTCCTGCAGCCCCGTGCCAGCGCTCCCGCCTCGGCTGCCTCCGTCACTGGGCTGGGCCTCAGGACCAGGATCTGGGCAGGGGCCTCTGGCCAGCGTGGCTCCTCAGACATGACAGCAAGACCAGGAAGGGGAGAACGAAGGGTCCGCCAGAGCCTCAACCCTGAGGTCCACGTCGAGAGCACCCCGAGGAGGAGACAATGCCCAGCATGGAGAAAAATCAGCAGGGCTCCCCCGAAAAGCATCTCCACAGGCCACACCCAGAAACGGGAGAAGGCCTGACAGTACCCTCCCAGGAGATGCGACTGGCCAGCGAGCAGCACGGGGATCACCCTTTTCCAGGACACAGCTTGAGACCATCAAAGGGAGGCGAGCGCTGTAGGATGTGGGCTGCACACACGGGCCGCCCTGAGGGCTCGCCTGGCAGGACCACCGCACCCACCAGCGAGGCCCAACCTGCCACAGGTGCCCAGGACTCGCCCGTGTAGGGTGCTCCCTGCCGCCAGGGCAGGGCCGCTCTGTGCTCGTCGCCACACTTGGCTGGCGACCTCTAGTGACCCAGTCTAGCGCTGGACTCGGGCACTGGACTGTGCCCTCTTCATCCCACAAAGCCCAGGCCTCCCACTGAACCCACAGGCTGGGACCTGAGACCCAGGCCGTCTGTGTCTGCAGGAGTGAAGACCAGAGCAGCTGCAAAAGCCAGCTGCGGGCCCAGGTCTGAGCGAGGGCAGAGAGCCCACGGGCCAGGCACCCACAGCCCGCCTGCAGCTGGCCTGCCACTCACTTGCCCTTGGCCGAGTGCTTGGCTGTGATCTTGTCCAGCTCCCTCCGGCCTGTCTTGAGGTCGTGTCTGCCCTCGATGGAGCCCGTCTGCACGGCACTCTCAGGGTCCCAGAAGGTGATGTGCGAGTTCAGCGTGGCCACAGCCAGCTCCGCGCCGTCAGGCCGGAAAGTCACAGCCAGGGCTGGGGAGAAACCACCTCAGAGCCAAGGAAACCCGCACACATCCCAGGAGACACGCACCTGCAACAGTCCTGGGGGGCAAGGGTGCCACCACCCAGGCCAGGAGTGGGGCGTCGCTGGCGACCTTGTGGACGAGGCCAGAAGGGCCTGACCCACCTACATAGTACCACAGACCAGGCACAAGGGTTCCCTCAAGGGCAAGGGTACTTCAGAGGGCAGGGCAGGGGGAGACCGGCCTTGTCCGCTGGCAGGGACCCAAGAACAGCTCCATTGGTCTCCGGAGGGCACAGAGCCCTGGCACTCACAGGGGCAACTCAGGAGAGCCATGAGGAGCGACCCAGCACAACCTGACCGACACACCACGTGACTTGCTGCCCCTGCTGGTCGGGGGCATCGCTCCCTTGCCACGGGGCTCAGGTCACACACAACCGAGAAACAGTGGAACGGGACGAGACCAGAGCGGGACAGAGCAGGGACACGCGGCTTCAGCTCACCATCAGAAGTGAGGGCCAGCGTCTCCTTAGTCCTCCAGCTATCAAACATGTCCCACAGCCGCACTGTCTTGTCCCAGGAGGCGCTGGCCAGGATCGACTTCATTGGGTTAAAACACAGGCCGCTGATGGGGCCCTCGTGACCAGACAAGACCTGCGGCAGAGGGGGAGGTGGTGGGGGCGACTGGCTGCTGCTCCCTGTGGCCAGGCCCTGGGCCGCCCGGGCTCCCAGGCAGCAGGGCGGCCCTTCCTGGGCCCGCAGCCCCCGCAGAGCACGGTGTGGGACGCTGGGCCTTACATCCAGAAGCCTGCCCGTCTGCATGGACCACACGAAGATCTCGAAGGAGTCCTGGGCGCCCGCAGAGACAATCTCCCCGCTGGAGTCAACAGCCACGCAGGAGAACTGGGTGGGGCGGGGAGATGTGAAGGTCCGGAAGTTCCGGTACCTGCCAGGAAAGCCAGGCCAAGGTCAGCAGCCCACGCGGGGTCTCTCCTGCCTACCCATCGGGCCCTCCCATCCGAGGCCCTGGGCCCGAGCAAGCCTCACCGGTGAAGGTCAAAGGCTCGCACAGTGCCATCCATAGAGGAGCTCACGATGACATAGCCGGTGGCAGTGAAAGTCACGCCGGTGACCCCACTCGAGTGCTCCGTGAAAGTGATGAAGCAGAAGCCGCTGAGGGTGTTCCACACCTTGACCTGTGGGAGCACAGCCCCCGAGGTGGGTACCCTTGTGCAGGACCGAGGGCACACGGTGGAGGGCAACAGGGACGGGGTGAAGGGTCTGTGTGTGAAGGGCAGCACGTGGACACCACCTTCTCCACTCAAGCTGCTCCACGGCGAACCCTCCTTGGGAGCTGGAGATCCAGGCTGAGCCCCGCCCACCAGGAACCTGGTACCGCCCCGTGCCCACCTTGCCGTCATCACCGCCGGTGACAATGTACTGCCCGTCGGGGGAGTAGGCTAGCGACACCATGCTGTTGAAGTGGCCCTGCTGCTTCAGCACGTAGGACTCGCTCTGCCACTCCCACACCAGCAGCTGGCCCAGGCCTGCGGGGACAGGATGGCTGGCACGCTGCTCGGACACGCACGGAGCTGCGGGGCCCGAGGCCCTGACCAACCTTGTAACCCTGTGTCCCCCTGCTCAGGCTGAGGACCAGGCACAGAGAGCAGCCCTGCCTGGCAGGGGATGGGACGCAGGCCTCGGGGCCTAAGGGGAACCACCAGCAGGAACAGACATTCATTCGAGCAAGACCCGTGGGCTCCGGGACGCAGGAGCAAACCCCTGGGAACCTTGCCTCCCACAGCCACGCACCGCTGGCCCCAAGCCCCCTGGTTCCCGCCTGCGTCTTCTGAGGCACCTGGGCCAGGAGACAAACCTGAGCAGCCAAAGGCGATCCAGTCCCCAGAGCTGTTGACGGCAACCGAGGAGATCCTCTGGTCGGAGATGCTAAGGAAAGCGCGGACAGGTGAGCAGGGTGTGCAGCAAGCCCGGCCTCCTCTTCCCTCCCACAGTCCCAGCACCAGAGCGCAAGTGCAGCCAGCACTGTCACCTTCTCTGTGCTCCGGAGAAGGACGGTTGAAGGAAGAAATGACAAAGAATAAAAACGCCTGGGGCCAGAGATTTAGCTCAGTGGTTCTGGTGCCCGGCTGCAAGCGCAAGGTCCGGAGTTCGATCCTGGTAACCACATACAACAGTGCTGGGCGTGGTGACTCACGCCCACCAGCAATCAGTACCACATAGCATAGTGCTGGGCGTGGTGGCTCACGCCTGTAATCCCAGCACTTGGGAGGCAGAGACAGGAGGATTGCTGAGTTCAAGGCTTGCCTGGGCTACAATAGTGAGCTCAGGGCCAGCCTGAACTACAAAGCAAGACCCTGTCTCAAAAAGATAAAAAAAAAAAAGGAATAAAAATGCCAGCCGGCCCAGTGGGTCACACCTGTACCCTCAGCCACAGGACACTGAGGCAGGAGGATCTCACTCTCAAAGCTAGCCAGTGCAATGTGGTGAGGGCTTGTCTCAACCTACAGACCTGACAGGGGCTATGGCGCAGGCACCGGGGGTTCAGTTTCAGGGGCCATAATAAAAGAAAAATACAATGCAACAACTCAGCTCTGAGAATGAAGCCCGCAGCCGGAACAGAGGATCACCTCAGGGAGTGGATGAGGTTGAACTCTGGCAGCTCATGCAGGTGGAAGATGCCAGATGCAAACCCCGTGACCAGGAGGTGGACCTTCTTGTGATAGGCCGCAGCAGTCAGGTTGTTGAAGTCTCCTTCCTTGTTGAAGAAGTACCTGCACGGGAGGGCGGGGCCTGGGAGGCGGGCCCGGGAACCAGAACCCGGGCAGACCATGGCTCCCCAGAGACCTACTTGGCCAGCCGCGTGTACTTCACTTTCCCCTTCCTTTCCTCCTCAGCTGGCGTGGCTTTCCCTCGGATACTGCTCTCTCGCTCGTCCCCTTCTTCCTGCTCCTCCTCCTCCTGCTCCCGCCGCAGCAGGTCCGCCTTCCAGCCCGTGGGGGCTTTTAGCCTCAGGCCCTCAGGCGGGGTGTCACACCGCCACACGCAAAGGGCTCCGTCCTGGCTGATCGAGTACAGCTGCAGGGGTACATATGGCGACACAGGTCACCAGCTCACCTCCAGGCCAAGAGCCCACCCTGCAGTGTGGCCTCCCAGGCCCCAAACCCGGTCCCAAAGGCACCCCAGCACCCTAGGGACCCCCGAGAGGAGGCTCAGTAGGATGGGACCTACGGCTAGCCCCTCAGCTGTGCCCAGATCACCCTGGGATTAGGGGCCTTGGGCATACGACATACATCCAGGCTGTTGGACTCAAAGAAGCAGGCCACGATGGCGTCCTTGTGCCCACTCAGCGCATAGTAGATGAGGTTATCCCAGCGCTCAGCTCCAAACACCCAAGTGGACATGTCCTTGCTCCCGACCACAAAGCACCTGCACAGAAGGACACAGCTGGTGCACGGCAGCTACGGTCTCAGGGCTGTGGGCCGGGACAAGGGAGCAGCGCAGGGACCTCCGCTGCAGGCCGCCGGGGACAGAGCCAGCTCTCAGAGCCCAGCTGCAGCCTGAGGTCTGGTCTGAGCCAGTCTTGACAGTGGCACCAACCGTCTCGTGTGTGGGACAGAGGGTGTTGTGCACTAAGGCAGGGTGGCTCCGGGACAACAGACACACAGCAGGCACTGCCCTGGCAGCCTGAGTGGTACAGGAAGAACATCACTGGTCCCTCAAGGAAAGCCAAGATGCCAGCCGCCTCTCCCTGCGTGGCCAGATGAAGAATGGGGAAAGAAAGGCCAGCAGGTCCACAGGCGTCTGCGAGGCGAGGATGGCTACAGCTGGTCAGGAAGGGTGGCCCAAAGTGGCAGCACCTGGCAGCTGCCCAGCCCCCAAAAGCATCTGGGGAAATGCAACCTCTCAGTCAGGGGGGACCGAGGGGTCCTCCCAGGGAGCCGGGGCAGGGCCTTACTTGGAGTCGTCTGTCCAGTCAATGCTCGTGGTCTCATCGTATGGCCCAAAGTAGGTTTTGTCCAGGACGAAGGCGTTGAATTCTCGCGTCTTCCCAGGGGCATGGTACATCTGAGCGATGTTGCCCTTGGTGATGACGAATTTCCTGCAGCAGGAGGAGGGACACAAGTGACAGTGAGGACAAACGCGACCCAGCCCGCCTGGGGCCTGAATGCGTTTCTCTATTGCAGGACACAGTGTGGAAGAGGCCAGGGCCAACTTGGGCGGCTCCGTGGCAGGTAACTGCCCAGGTCTATCTGGGAGGAAGCGGAAGTTGGCCTGGCCATTGCTGCACTCACCGGCCATCCGGGGAGAAGGAGATGCTGTGCACGGAGCCCTTGAAGTGGAAATGGTGCAGCACGGACCTGCAGACCAGGCTGATCAGCAGTGCAGCGCCCCCTGCAACAGGCCAGTGTGTGACTTGGTGACACAGGGGACCTCGCAGCCCCAGAGACATCCATCTTAAACCCATGTGGATGAAACATGGAGCTGCCCATGCCTGCCCTCGAACCCTGGAAAGTGACCTGAAGGCCATGAAGCCCAGCCGTGTCCCTAGTGATGCCACTGGCACACAGGGAAGAGGAATCCCAGCTGACCCACGTACCCACACCAAGCCCTACTACACCGATGTGACAGCCTGTCCCTCACCTCCTGAGTGATCAAGGGTGATTACCTTCATCAACGACAATCGCAAGCCGGCCATCTGGGGACAGCCCCACACACTTCACGTTGAACCTCGTGGCCAAGGGCAGGGTATCAGATTTGTTACTGAGAAAAACAAGAACCACAGTGTGCAGTGGGTTTCGCGTCACCAGGCCTCAGCCTGGCAGCACACCCCTCCCATGCCGTGCCTGTCCTGTGTCACTGGACCCTGTATGCCATAGTTCATGGGCAGAGGAAGGAGAAATGACGCTTGTCCCTGAGGGAGGATGGGCAAGACAAAGGGCAGGCCTGAGAGGCGGACCCGAGGGCACTGGGCACTGCGTAACGTCAGGAACCAGACACAAGATACACACCCAGCACACGGTGCTCACTGGTACAGGACGTGAGACATTCGTGTAGTGGGGCTTTCAGGGAAATAGGGAAATACAGAGAGAGAAGTAAGCACTAGCAATGAGGTCCATCTCTATGAGCGGCATCCAGGTTCTGGCTTTAGGGTTTTGAATTTCCCTCGGTCAGCACTTGCCTGACCCTCTGGGCAGCCCTCGCTAAACACTATTTGAACAAGGCGGGAGCAGACATCACAGGGAAGCCGTGCAGGCCTGGCAGGACCCATATACTGCCCACAGGCAGAGCAAACAAGTACCACTGCCGACCCATCGCACAGATGGAAGAACAGGCCAGGGCCACCCCGCTGGAGCTGCAGGGCGACAGAGGAACCCGGAAGCCCTCAAACAGAAGGGGTTGCCAAGGGTGCAGGACTGGCCCACAGCCTCACTGGCAGCTCTGGAAGGAGTCGAGACAGGAAGGGAGCCATGTGTTTGTTCAGGGTGAACACAGCTAACCCTGGGTGGGGACTGCCCACCTAACCCAAGAGGCCAGGGACCATCAGGGCTCCCCAGCAAGCAGGGGTCTGGCTGGCCTCACAGCCCAGGAGGTGCTAACCTCAGGCTGCAACACCTGCCCACAGGAGAAGCAGGGTCCCTTCCAGGTAACTGAGGTGACATGACTAACTTTTCATGCGACACCAGGCCAGGGTTAGCAGAGACGTCAGAAGAATGACGAGGCATCTAGTAGGCAATTCAACTGCTGACCCACGACCCTGCCAAATCCGAGCCTCTGGGGCTGCCTTAACCAGGGGGCGCCCACCCCATAAACAGGCAGGTGAGGAACACCGTCAGCCTCCACACGCAGGCCAGTGCCAATGCCGTGCACCTCGCAGTCAGCAAACTTACTTCTTTTTTTTTTTTTTTTTTTTTTGAGACAGGGTCTCACTTTGTAGTTCAGGCTGGCCCTGAGCTCACTATGGTGCCCAGGCAAGCCGCCGCGAACTCAGCAATCCTCCTGTCTCTGCCTCCCGAGTGCTGGGATGACAGGCGTGAGCCACCATGTCCGGCATTGTGGTATGCGGTGTTGATTGCTGGTGGGCGTGAGTCACCACACCCAGCATTCTATGTGGTTTCCGGGGATCGAACTCAGGACCTTGCGCTTGCGAGGCAGGCGCCGGAACCACTGAGCTAACCCTCCGGCCCAGCATACTTACTTCTTAAGATCAAACACAGTGACTCTGTTCCCCACGGGGCTGATAAGTGAGTTTCCATCGCAGGTGAAATTTAAGTTTCCACGCCGATAAACTGTACCCAGCAAATTTGAGAACTGGAAAGAAAGCAAGCTACCATAGCACAAAGAAAATAGTCTGATCTCCCTGGGAAGAGCAAAGTGAGGTATCTGGACAAAGGTGGTACACAGGACCTGACAGCTGGGTCCCTGCTCATCTCTGGAGATATTTCCTGAGCAAAAGAAAAAGATAGGAACCCAATCCCCAGACTCCAGGGGCCCTACGAAGAAGTGCCCAAGGCAGGAGGCATCTGCCGGCCAGGGGGAACAGGACTCACGTTCCAGTAATGCAAGCTACAGTAGAACAGAGAACCAGCACAGACCCATGTGCTAACGTGTGCTGTTTTCTCCTGCATTACCCATGGCCTTTGTCACGCGGCAGTGGCAGGGGTACACCTGTACGTCTTCTATTTTACCCTAGTAGGAGCAGCAAGAAGCACACTGACAAGTGCTGCAGTGCAAATCAGGCAGCACGGAGAGGGAGTGTTTGAGAGCTGCCGCCTGGGGGGCGAGCACCCGGCCAGGTCAGCGCCTGGAGTCCGGGGTGGAGCGCGGCTGAGGATTCCGAGCCAGCCCTGGGTCCTAAGCAGAGGTATCCCGCGACCTCCGCTTCGGGGCCCGTTCGGGGCACTGCGAGGCTCACAGCGGCGAGCGAGGACGGGCCGCGGCAGGGCCGAGGTGCAGGCCCGGAGAGCGGCCGGGAAGCTGGCAGGCAGGGAGAACGTGCCCCGCAGGCGGGGCCGCGACCACGCGGGGAAGAGCCACCTCCCGCAGCCCTAGGATGCCCGTCCAGGTCGGGTCCTCGCAGCTCGTCCCACCGGCCCCTCGCCCTGCACTTCCGGCTCGTAAATGATCCACATCCCGAGGTTCGCCGGGCCAGGGACGCAGCCCACAACGGGCGGCCCCCGAGCTGTGCCGGCGGCGCCCTCCCGGGGACCTGCGCCGCCCCGCCCGCTCCCGCCGCCGCGCTTACCCGGTACGCGAACTTCATCTCACAGCTTCACGTGTGCGCCGGAACCGCAGCGACTTCCGGGACCTGGACGCCGGTTACGAACTTCCGGGGCGGGGCCACGCGCCGGCGCCGGCCGCGGCTCCGCCCCGAGCACGGCCTTCCCCGCCCCGGGGTGGCGCCTCCGCGCGCACCGCCTCCGCGCGCGCCCCCTCCGCCTTGGCCCCAGGCGCTCCGGCTCCGGAGCGGAGGAGGGTGTCCTGCGAGGCCGCGGCGCGCGGATGCCAAGCTGTACCGCGTCGGCCATTGCGCAAAGTCAGCGGTCGGCGCCAAAGACTCAGGGACAAGGCGTAGGGAAGAAACCCGAGCAAGCCTCGAACTCCTCACACCGTCATCGGGAAAGAATCAGGTTCCAAACAACAGTTTCTTCTTAAAATGTGTATTTTCAGAATTTTAATGTTTACATTTTAAACAATTTTCATACAGGGGTTTTAGTCTAACATTATATTACAGAACAGTGAGAAAAATGACTTTCCATAGTAAACCATGAAAATGGGATTAACGCCTCCCGCCCACTGGTCACCCTTCCCGGTCACAGGATCCCAGCACGTTAAATTCTAACAAGGTCGGCAGGTCTTACAGCCTACGGTATATGGGACGAGGAAATTTAGGGAATGAGACATGTCCGTGAAAAGCAAAATTTAAAAATCATGTAAGATTTAAGGCTCTACAGTTGAAAGTAAAACAGATCAGCCTGGTTAGTTATTAAAACCAGCATCACTTTTCATCTCACAGACAAACCTGGTATGTTTAATTTTCTTTTCAAATTTAACCTTTTGTTAAGCTGTAGAGAAAAAGTGAAGGGAAGCCTTGTGTGTAGGTGGCCGACTCTGAGACGCCACTCACCACCCCGACTGGGACCATCTCACCCCACCATTTCAGGCTGAGGCGGCCACGTGAACAGAAATCAATCTCCACCTGAGAGCCAGTTATAATCTTTCCAGTCACAGGAAACCCCATGAAATTCACAAAAATTATAACTAATCTTCTTCTCCATTGCTCACATTTACATATTGTACAGGTTCCCTGTAAAATAGCTGCATATTCTTTTTGACATACACTGAGTACCTGGCTTCTCAGCTGTTCAACATCTGCCACACCTGAGTCAGCAAATCCAGCCTCTCAAAGAGAGCCTCAAAACAAAAACCCAAACACAGCCTCCTCGTTACTCTTGTGACTGGTAACAAAGACTTTTACCTTTTTAGTGACATTCTTTTGTCTTAAGGGAAAAAGGCAGAAGCATTTATGCTTGCAAAAGAGATGAAATTGGAATCTGTGATAGTTCTGATTTCACTGAGTTCCCAAATAAAAACGACCATAAACATTTTGGATTTCCCCCTTTTTTAACTCTAAATATACGTAACTACAGTTAGCAAATTGCAACTGAGACAGTTCAGACACCAGAAACCCAAGGGTAAATGAAGCAAACCTGGTCCCAGCTGTCTCGGCATGAGAGGGAGGCTGTGCTGCGCATGGAGCAGCCCCGACAGCTGGGACGGACCTGCTCAGACAGCACCGGGTGTCACAGACCTCTCGGTTCACAGGACTCTACAAGGCAAGCGTCGACAACTACAGAAGCCTCAGTTCTTTTTTGACAGTATCGGGGACTGAACTCAGTTCCTTGTGCTTGCCAGACAGGCACAGTGTTACTGAGCTAAATCCCCAGCCCTCAGAAATCTTTTTTCTGGGACTCTAAGCTTTCACTACTCTCAAGTTCTAATTTGCCTACCTGGTTGGACCACATTTATTTGCTATAAACTGAACATGAGTAAGATCAATTTCTGAGAATTTTAAACACTGGCTATTTCTCTTCCTTACAAGTTTCCCCAGAAATGAAAAGGCTGTGGGGTAAGATCACACCATCTTTATCAGATGAGGTGAGGACTGCCAGGTCCTGAGGCCAGTGCTTCTGGTTGCCCCTCCTGGCCACACCCAGGTCAGCCCCTGCTGGGCCCCAGCGCCTCTGCTCTGTGTTCTGAGCACACTGTGCCAGTGAATCGGAGTGCTCTGTTCATATGTACAAAAATACATCGCTTTGGAGAGCTGCAAAAGGTCAATACATTCAACACTTATTTACAAGCTGTCACTTTCACACCAATAAAAACATTTATTTTGTCCTTGATTTTTGGTGCAACTTATACATAAACATTACATCAGTTAGTCTGTACTTTTAAAAATAATAAATCAACCATATGTACAATTACATTTACAACCAAAAGTAAATTAGCCTGTTGGTGCAGTATAATTGTGGCCGAGGGGACCGGAAGAGGCCACTCCAGCCACGCCTCCCCGCGGCTGGCCAGCACCTCGGGATCCTCACTCCTCTCCTCACGCAGCACATCGGCAGAGACTTAAGGTGCAAAAGAACAATGGGGTTATACAGCTACGATTACATGAATAGACTTTGAAGATGACAGAAAAGGAATTACTACCCCACACATAATGACGGTTAAAATAAATATTTAACTCCAAGTGCATATGATATTCAATCAACATTGGGAACACAGGGACCAGAAACACTTACACCTACATGTGTGCACACTGTGTTGCTCCTCATGCCCTGGCCTGGTCCTTCCCACACATCTCCAACCTGGCTCCAGCCTGCAGCTCTCCTGCTCAGCTGACTCCGGCATCCCAAGGCAGGGAAGGGGCCGTGCTCCTTCCAGACCCACCCAGCACCCCACGCCCTGGCCCTGAAAGCCATTACTGGAGGAAAGCAGGGCTCGGTGATCAGAAGACCCCCAAGTTCTCCCAGGTGGTGCAAAAGTCGGGAGCCTTCTGGTCAGAGGAACACACAGCCATCACAGGAAGCCAGCAAGGCCAGCCGAGTACCGGCCTGAAGGACACAGGCTTCCATGGAGAGCCCGTAGACAGGGCTATGCAGAGAGCAGAGAGACCAGGGTGAAAGGCCTATAGCCATGAGTGTATGAGTGAGGGAACAGGGCTGGTAGCAGACCTGCTCAGACACTGGCACGGGGACGATGGGGCAAAAGAAGAGTGAGGGCCTGGACCACAGACAACGTGAGGTGACGTTCTCCTCTGCTGACCAGCTGCACAGTGCTATTCCTGTCCCTCTGTGGCCAAGCAAGGTGCCAGGTCTGGTTACAGTGAGCGTGTTACGACGCAGGCAATCCAGTCAGTCCCTAAAGTGCAATCCCAGCAGTCTGTGGTGCCGGACAATGCGGCGCTGCTGTCATGTCACGCTGACTTCCAGGACGTGGTCATCTTGGCCAGGGATGACCAGGACCTGCATGCTCGTGCTGGAGTTGAAGACCTGGCCAGTGGGGAGGGCCTGCAGCCGGGGCATGGGCAGCCCCTTGTGCTCACCACTGGCGGCCGAATGCGTGCTGCCTCTACTCCGCACACTGCTGCAGTCCAGCTGGTCATCCAGGTGTTTGTCTACCGACAGGCTGTCGTTTTCAATCCAGCTGTCTGCAGAACACACAGGAAGTAGTAACAAGCCTTAACACAGTGATAAGAAGCCCCCGTGGGTGTTGCCCCAACCTGCCCATCCAGGTAACACACAGAGCCGTGGGCAGGCCACGGCCCGTCTCTGAGCCCCTGAGGCATTCCCACGTCCTCCACTGGCAGTACCGCCTATTCCACTGTGGATTTGCGCACAGTCCCTGACGCAGGGTGGCTCTGCCTCAGGAGCGTACACTTTATGCCAAAGCCCAAGCAGTACGCATGTGGGACTTGAATTCTCTGTCCTGGGCTGGCCACACAGTCTGATGTCCCAGGCCATCAGCCCCACTCTACGGGGAGGGACTAGTACAGTGGGCCCTCTCTGCCCACACACTTTGGATGTTGGGACTTGTGTTTCCCAATCCCAGCATGCCTAGCCCTGCGCGCCTGTGGCGCTGTGAGTGCTATCATAAGCAGGCATGGGTGAGAGGACTATGCCCAGCCAAAGGCCCTAGAAGTGCCTGGCTGAGTTCCAGGAGGGATGGCTGATGAGGACAGCTCCAAGTCAGGCTGTGAACATGCACCTGGCCCAGGATGCCTTCGGCCCGGGATGGGAGGTGGGGAAGAGGCCCTCACTCCTGGAGTGCCCTTACCGGCGTCCAGCTGGGAGGAGTGCGCAGAGTGGTGCGGGAGGTACTTAAACAGCCGGACGTCAGGCAGGGGGAGGTAGCCTGCGAAGAGCGGCATCACCTCCATGTGCACTCTGTGAGTGGCCTGGGCGGCCACGGGCATGGAGATGACGCCGCAGCTCTTCCCACACACTGCCCAGTTGCTGGTGTTGTCGACCACTGAAAAGAGGAGCAGAGGCCACTCAGTACTGACCTAGAGTGGCAGCGCTGCATTGCCTCGCCTTACATTTCTGGATCTGCCCGAGTTATTCGACAGCAAATTCCAGATGGCCTGTCTCTTCACCCCATGTGTTCAGTACTCGCTAAAATGTACACAGCGCCATTATCACAACCTAGAGAGCCAGGCTGCGGACACATGTCTGGGGGCACTGTGCCTACGCATGAACATGGCCAGCCAGCATGTGGTCAGCCCTGGTCTACACGGGACCACACTAGGCAACACGGTGAACCATTCTTTCCCCTAACTACACGAAGGCAGACAGAGGTACAGGGTAGCGGTGGGGCAGGGGAGCCCAGCCCCGCCTCAGAGCAAGGCCAAGCCCTGGGCCACGTGGGGAAGAGCCCCAGCTCCCAGTGAACATACGCTTGTTAGAATGCTCCAGAAAACAGACGTCACTGTGCAGGGAGCCTACCAACAAGCTCTGGAACGTCCTCCTGGGGCTGCACCCGGAGACAGCACCTCTACAAGTCAGGAAAAGGAGCCCTGGACAAACCTTCATACATAAGCTTGGTGCAGAAGTACTCATCAGACCCCGTCAGCGCCTCGTCCTTGTCCACCTCCAGCAGGTCAGCGAGCCGTGTGATGGACACCTCCAGAGAGCAGAGTGAGCCGGTCCTGCAGTACTCTGCGCCTGCGGGCGGAAGCACCTCGGCCTTCACGTTGTACAGGGTCTGGGCAGGAAGGACAGACAAGCTCACACACCCTGAGGACTCAGGGCCTACAGAGCCCTGCTGCAGACTCACACGCTCGGGGAGTCCATGCTCTTGGGCCTTCTGATCTTCTAAGCACTAGAAGAAACAGCTGTGCAATACCTCTGTGCCAGCAAGAGTGCCTGTTAGCGCTTCCTGTGACACAGCCTGCTGCTCATGGACATGTTGCTTCCTCTGCTCCCTCCACTCATTTACATTTCTGGATCTGCCCGAGTTATTCGACAGCAAATTCCAGATGGCCTGTCTCTTCACCCCATGTGTTCAGTACTCGCTAAAATGTACACAGCGCCATTATCACAACCTAGCAAAATCAACAGCAACTCCTCCTGCAGTCCACAGCCAACTCTCTCCAAAGGCAGCTCTCGGCGACTCTCCTGCACCCCGCTCTGAGGAGCTGCGGCAGGGTGCTCGCAACCCAGACGGTTTCTGAGCACATCGGAGGACACATCGGTCTGAGGCTCCAAGGAGCCGCAAGTGATAGTGGTGACGGTTCGACTTATTCCCAAGTCTGACCCCAGCTCAGATGCTGCTGCTCAGGACCCGGCTGTGATGCAGGAGCTGGCTTTCGAGGGTGGCAGCCGGAAACAAACACCTGCTGAAGCTACGGCCACCTGACTGCACACTGCAGGCGTCACACTGCCCCGTGGTTGAGGGTGTCCAGTACAGGGTGTAAGGACACCTGATGAGCTATGTGGACGGAGGGACTGTGGGCACCTTCAGCAGACACCAACTCACGGCCAGTCGGAGCTCAGGTGCAAACAATGACTGTAACTCTCAGAAAAGAACAGAGGAGAAAACCTTTATCACTGTGTAGGACGCAATGACTGCTCTGATCTGAAACCAGAAGCCCAAGCAATAAAAGCAGAAATCATTGTATTTTACCAAAAACTAGAAACTCTGATGCTTCAAAGGACACCAAGTAAAAAGACAACTCGTGGAATGGTGGATTAATATACAGTATTGTTAGGATCTGATGCCCAAGCTGTATAAAGAGCTAGGAATCCATTTATAAAAAAAAACAAACACCCCACTTAAAAACAAGTGAAGGGATGGGCAGGGGAATGGGAACAAGTAAGAATCAAAATATATGAGGTATAGGTACACATCTGAATGACAAATGTAATCCTAATGTATACCTAAAATGTACCAATAAACTCAATAAAGGTAAAAACAAAACAAAAACGGGCTGGAGGGTTGGCTCAGTGGTTCCGGCGTCTGCCTCGCAAGCGCAAGGACCTGGGTTCGATCCCCGGTAACCACATAGAATGCTGGGCGTGGAGACATGCCCACCAACAATCAACACCGCATACCATAATGCCGGACGTGGTGGCTCATGCCTGTCATCCCAGCACTCGGGAGGCAGAGACAGGAGGATTGCTGAGTTCGCGGCGGCCTGCCTGGGCACCATAGTGAGCTCAGGGCCAGCCTGAACTACAAAGTGAGACCCTGTCTCCAAATAAAAAAAACAAAAACAAAAACAAAAACAAGGGAAGGTCTTGAACAGGCGTCTTTCCAAAGGAGACACACCTGACCATGAGCTGTGACGTGCCACCATCACTGCCACCACGTGTCACACAGGGACAGGGACGTGCAAGCCAGCAGACAGTGCTCCACAGCTGCCAGGCCGAGGGAGGGGGGACAACAGACGGCAAGGACCAGGGCAGTGGGTGCCGGGCCAGGGCCTTCAGCTCACAGACCTACAAACTCCTTTCCATGTCCTTATCTGATGAAGGAAAAATGCCAGGAGAGTGACAGAGACTCGAGCCAACCCATCGTCTGCAGTAAACAACCAGGGCACCCACCGCAGAGCCCTCACTGCTGCCAATGCCCCTGCCCACTGCTGGCCCGCACTGCTGTGCTGGTTTGGTTACACTACAGCCGAAGGAGACAACTAGCTGAAGTGCAAGAGTCCAACGAGGAGTCCATCCGCGAGGCAGGCGGAGAAAAGGCTGCAAGCGCAAACCCTTCTCGGGTACAAGCCCGAGGGCTCAAGGAAGGAAAGGGACAGTTGTGCACCCAGTGCAGTCACTCGCCTGGGCCCACTCCCGGCTCAGGCTCGCCACGCTCACACACTCACACTCACGCTCACTCTGGCTTCTCCCTGCTCAGCCGCAACCTCCTCACCCTGCGATTTACACTCCTTCACACTCATGCTGCATTTAGAAAACGAGACTCGCCCAGAAAACAGAGGCCCTGCCGGCCTGGAGCCAGGAACTCTGTCCAAGTGAGGACGGGCAAAGGTCCTCCGCTGTGTCGCCAGAGAAGGACCACTCCTGGCCTCCTGCAGCTGAAGCCTCTCTGTGCTGAATCTATCCACACGGAGTCCGAGAGCACGAAGGCTCTCACTCTCCCTTTCACTTTGCACCCCTCCCCCACTGCCCAGACCACGCGATACGTACGAAGAAGTTCTCCACTTGGAATTCGTACGTGTAGGGCTTCAGAGAGACGGACAGCCGCTCTGCAGACGCCGGGGAGAAGCCCATGGAGAACTGGCAGCGCAGCGCAGGGGGCGGCTCCCGCGTCCACCTCAGCTCCCAGAGGAAAAACACCGACTGCCTGCTGTGCATGTGCTGCGAAGAGAGCCGCTGTCACGCCACAGCTGCCGGGAGCGCGACCAGGAACTGACATCGCCCTCTCGCCCATGGAAGGTGTGCGCTGCACACACGTGCCCTGCAGTCCTGTAGCACCAGTGCCACCATCCCACCTGGCACGCTGCAGATGGCACACAACCCAGAAGCAGTGTCGGTGCCCTGTGATTCCAAGGCCTCATGGCTCTGAGGCCGTAAAAAGAGGCTCTGGGAGGGCCAGAGGGTTAGCTCAGTGGTTCCGGCGCCTGCCTTGCAAGCGCAAGGTCCTGAGTTCGATCCCCAGTAACCACGTATAATGCGGGGCATGGAGACACGCCCACCAACAATCAACACCGCATACTACAGTGCCAGGCGTGGTGGCTCACGCCTGTCATCCCAGCACTCGGGAGGCAGAGACAGGAGGATTGCTGAGTTCGCGGCGGCTTGCCTGGGCACCATAGTGAGCTCAGGGCCAGCCTGAGCTACAAAGCGAGACCCTGTCTCAAAAAGCAAAAAAAAAAAGAGGCTCCAGGAATCGCCGTCAGTCCCGGTGAGACCCGGGCCTCCAGGAGCCAGCTTCATCACGCTGCATCCACCACAGGAGAGCCGGGAGGACACAGACGCTCCTGCACCCACTCCCCTCGCACCCCACTTCCCGGAACAGGAATGTGATGGACATCTTCACATTCACGTCCATGACTCCCCACTAGGAAACATGAAGTTGACTTAGAACCGGCACAGACTGAAGAGAAACCCACAGTCCACGCCCAGAGGCCCAGCAGTCGGGCATCGGCGGGAAAGCCTTGCAGAGTGCCAGGGGCTGGCATCCAGCGGGAGCCTCAGCCCGTGTGAACATTCAGCCACACTTGCAAAAGCACACACGGAAAAGGGTGGCGAAAGTCCAGGGCGGGCACTGGCAGTGGCCTGCAGATTCTGTCAGGAGGCTTCCCACAACAAAGGCCGGGCCATGACCCGCCCAGCTGCCTGCACTCCTCCCCCCGTAACAGGCAGGAGGGACCAGCATCCATACTCGGGGTCCACAGGGAAGTCTCGCCTGAGCCTGTTTGGACAAATCGTGTGCAGAGTAGGCCGTGTGGGAGGCCAACTCCTCCTAAAGACACAAGACCAACCTGTCCCCTAACACGTCTGCAGCACCTCTCAGCCAACTACAGTCCTGCTTAGTACATCAGTGGCACATGCCACGCACACACAGCAAGCACTGGGCTAGCTCAGGCCCACTCAACGCACACAAGCTCTTCCGGGTCAGCAGTGAGATTCTCCTCTGCACTTCTGGCTCAGCCTCAGAGCTCACCACCCCACTGTCGGCTAACTCCGCAGCCTGGGTCCGTCCCGCTGCACCTGGCCCAGAGGGTGCTCACCTGCAGGGAGAGTGTATTCAGTGGCGTCAGCTGCAGGTCAGCGGCTCCTCCAGCATCTGCAAGAGTACTCTCTGCCAGGTGGAAGTCGAGGTCTGACAAGTTCTGGACACAAACTTGAACATATTTCCTAAGGTAGAAAAGGGAAATATGACTTTGATGTACAAAAATCTTACCAAATGTATCTCAGCTTTGTTAGGAAGAGCCTGACAAGGGCACGACAGAAGTGACAAAGCAAAATGACTTCTGCTTTTGACTTCAAATATAACAAAAATACCAAAGAAACCCGTATCTTTTTAACACAAGTTATTCCTTTGGAGAAACAGTGCCGGTACCACGTGTGGACCTCCTCAATCAGGCAGCGCCCACACTGTCCTTTAGAGAAGGTCAATGGGCACTTGTTCTCAGAGCAGGTCAGACTGGTCACTGAGAAACCACATCATTTCTGATTCCCGCAGAGCTGTCGAAACGAGTTTAAGGAAAGATGCTTTCAATTAAAAGCACTTAAGGTTCTCTGAGCGATGACAGAGGTTTTTAACCATGAATAACTGCAGTTCGCCTGCTGTGGTTTGAAGGGAAAGCTGGCGCTGGTACAGCGCTGCGCTCCACACATGGTTTTAACGTCTGGGCTCCCAGTTTTCCCAGGTACCACTGATGAGGTAGGAGGTTACAGCAGAGGCCTGGCTGAGCCCTGATGGCGTCACTCAGTGCAGCACCGTGGACCCTGCGTCTCCTCTACCCGCTGCTGCTGATGACTGAGCAAGGCCCAGGGCACTGCAGAGCCTGGAGATGTCTGTGGGCATTGCACTGAAGGCCAGCTTGCAGCTAGGTGGTAGGGAGAGCCCAGAGGTGCTGCTCAGCCCCTTCCAGAGGAGAGGACAGTTCAAACAGCAAAGAATCACCAGGCCCCAAACAGCTGTGCTTGAACGACCCTTCTCTAGAAGCAACTACAAGAGACCCGAGCAGCGGAGGCTACCAGCTGCGTCCAGGAGACCTTGTCAAGGGCAGACCTTCTGTCAGTGCCAACATAGCAGCATAGGAGGGGTAAATACAGGTGGTAACCACACAGGGACTTGTGAACCCAGGTCAACAATCCAGTGTCCCTTGTGAGCCAGGAGAACTGAGCATGGACTGGTGCTATGGGACACTGGAGGACCACCAAGAGTTTACCAGGGCCCAACAGTACGGTGGTCACGTAACAAAGTGTTCAGCACAGTAGGGAAGAGGCAGGACCTACGATACCTGGTTCCAGCAGACAGCAGCGAGTGTGTGGTCCTGAAGGGCACACTGAACGTCAGCGCGATGACAGTGGAGTAGATTGACCATGGGCAATCGATGGACAACTGAGGGGAACAGGAGGGACACGTGCTAAGTCCACTGACGCTGTGGTGGCTGCTGATGCTTAGACATTGCATTATGACTCCTCTGTCCACTGTTCACAAAATACAGCTTTACTAAACATGTACAAACAAGTAAGAAATGCGAAGCTATGTACATAGAACAGGAAGGGCCCGCATGACAACAGAGGCCTCGATGGCTGCAAAGTGCGTTGAGTCCAAATGAAACATGCCCAAAGGCACAGGAGGTGGGACACTCCACACCCCAGAAGGCAGTGGCTATCTAAACATTGCTGCCTAGGCTGCAGATTTAGCTCAGTGGTTCCAGCGTCTGCCTGGCAAGCTCAAGGTCCTCAGCTTGATTTCCAATACCACATATCACAATGCTGGGTGAGGGGGCTCACGCCTGTCATCCCAACACTTGGGAGGCAGAGGCAGGAGGACTGCTGAGTTCCAGGTTTGTCTGGGCTACATAGTGAGCTCAGGGCCAGCCTGAACTACAAAACGAGACCCTGTCTCAAAAAAAAGAAAACAGAAAAAAATTCCTGCCCCTCTGATGCTGAGCAAATGATGAGAACAGGCCATAGGGCAGAGGGTGTGTGTGTGTGTGTGTGTGGGGGGGGTGTGTGTAGACAAGGCGGTGACTCCCTAGAGGCTCCAGACAGTGGACACCCTGAGACAGAACGCCTGCTCGGGACGGAGGAGCCTCCTGCTGCAGGAAGCATCCCCAGCGGTTCCTGAGGCTCTGTGTGGCAGGGCAAGGAACCTCTCACTCTTCTGGGCCTGGGAACTTGGCCCTCACCCACAGCCACTGGCTTGTGACCTCTAGGCCCCTTGCTCTGGAGCACCTGGCCTGGTCTTACTGCTCCCTGAGTGTGAGTGAAGACATCAGCCACACATAAGAGCCAAGATCTTGCCACAGAGGACATGTACACTCTGGCCACACACAGCCAAAACCTGAGCTCAGGGCGTCTCTGGGTGATGCCGCCACCTGTGAGGCACCAACCAGGCTTCTCCAGCCTCTCCCAGGTCTCCCAACAAGCACCTCTGCTCTGTGCCCTCACAGTGGACCCTGTCCCCAAGCTGGCAGGCAGGAGTCACAGCCTACTGTGCTCGACTGGCACCTCAGACAGGAGTGCCCAGTAGAGGCACAGCTCCTCAGCCTGCTCCCCTACCTTGTGGTCGGTGGTGACCATGTAGGGGCCCGCCCTCTGTCCGTCCTTTTGCTTCCTGGGAGGCTCTGGGGTCCCTGGGGTGTTGTTCTCCACACTAGACGGCAGGGCTGAAGGCAGGGACAGAACCTCCAGCTCAAACTCGATCACATGGTATGCAGGCGTAGCAGGCAGCCCGATGCTCGTGACCTTGCCGGAGGACTGGATCCGGAGCGTCGCAGTGGTGGACTCTTCTGCGGAGACAGAGCACAAACCACCCTTCTCCTCAATGCCAGGCTCCTCCGCCCTGTACCCAGGGAAGGACAAGGTGGAGGTGGAGGCAGCCAGGCCAGGGAAAGCCAGAAATGGCATAGAAGGTGACCTGGAAGGCCAGGAGACCTCAGGATCCCAATCCATGTGGCTCTCCCATCACCCAGAGGAAGACAAGGGCCAGGAATTGGGCAACCGCAGTCCTGCAGGGCTTCTGATGGCACCTTGACTTTCAGAGTGGGCAGCTGGGCGGGCGAGGCTGGCAGGGGCTTGTCGGATGCAGACCAGCTGTACCACGTGTCCCCATCAAGGTAAGCACCAAGCTGCCGTCAGTCTGCTCCCCCAAAACTAATGCCCAGCCGGTGCCAGATCAGTGTGCCTCTGAGTTGACCTCAGATGCCACTTGCAGAGTGGACACAGGAAGTGTTAGGATAGGCTGGCAGGATGGCAGTGGTGCCACATCACTGTCACAGCCTCCCAGTATGTACCATGGCCCGAGCCCACCTTCGCCACATCTGCCCACACAGCACCTCTCGAGTTAGAGTAGATCACAGCTCTGTGCTCCCCCTGACACAGGACCAACATGGCCTCCACGTTGCTGAGCTGCAGGCTGTCCCCGTTCTTCACTGTGTAATGGCCTGTGGTGACGGTGAACTTGACCTTCTGAGGAATGCCGGCCAAGAGGCTATCTACAGGGAACCACACGGCAGTCAGGGCCTGCGATGAGGGCGAGAGGGGCCCTGTCCTCTCCTGCATGAGATCTGCTCCTCTGGGCACTCCAGGACCTGCCTGTCTCCAGCCCACTGGCCCAACTTCTCAGGCTTCTGAGCTGTGCACAAATTCCCTGCCTGCAGGGATGGCACCACTGCCCGACCAGATGAGGGCAGCAGGTGCCAAAGCCTCTGTGAACCCTGGCCGAGGGAGGTAAAAGCAGGCCTGAGACAGGAACAGGAAGGGAGCAGGAATGAGGTGGGGTGAAGGCCAGACGGGCACAGGGAGCGAGGGGGCCGGGCAGAGCTCAGCCCTGCAGCACCCTGAGCGCTGGATCACTTCAGCGCAGCTGCGGTAGCTGCCGCTGCCATCCTAGCACAAGTCGACGCAGAGACAGTGAGCACGAGGACTCCATGGGAAAGTACCAAGTCCACGCGCCGCTCCAACCAAAATGCACTGGCTCTCCCTCACTAGGGCGGCATGGTATCCAACAGACTGTGAACACAGGCTCCTGATCTGGGAACCGACTCTGGAATATGATGCTGGAGGGCCAGGCTTACTCAGCACACTGAAGGAGGACTTCTGCCCAGCGCAGGGAACGAGCCCGGCCCTGACCTGGGGCCTATGGCACAGCCCCAGCAGGACGCTAAAGCCTGGCTTTCTGCTCAGAGACGCCCGAGCCAGCAATTACAGGAACACAGGAGCCACCGGTAGCTCCATCCTGCTGGCCAGGGGCCCTCGAAAGCTGCCCCCTCTCCTCCCGGCACAGCTCTGGGCACCACTCACCAGCCAGCGGCTCCACATGCAGCTGCGGCTCTTGAGAATACACGTCGTACTGCACGATGGGGTAGATGTGCGGAAGCACGAACCACACAGGGCCCACCGAGGCACACAGCTGCCGGAGCGTGTACGTTCCCGGCTCCTTGGCCTAGGGTCAAAAGTAGGCACTGGGGAGATGGCAACCACTCTGGAGCTATGAGCATCCACAGCAGGACCCGCGCGCCTCCTGCCCGGTCTGCGGCCTGTGCACCCAAGCCTGCTCCTGAGGAGGCTGGGCCAGAAGCCCAACCACTCAAGGAGAGGAGCCACACTGGCGCTGCTGGGAGGGCATGCAGAAGACCTGGCGAGCCCAGCACACAGCATGGCGGAGGGGCCAACGGCAGCAGGAGTTTAGACCCTGGGCCTCGCAATGACACACATCCTAGATCCATTTTTATTTATTTGTATTTTTATTTTTTGGAGTAGCTCTCACTAAGTTACCCAAGCTGGGATTCAACTTGCAGTCCTCCTGCCTCAGCCTCTCAGACTGCTGGGTACTGTGCTCAGGCAGAAGCCACTGTTTTGATATGGATGGAGCCAAAAGGAGGAACACAGGCCTGCAAGTGACTGTGCCATCTTTGTTAGAATCTCAGTTAGCAAACAACTGACAACTGGTCCACGGGCAGAGGGGACCCCAAGGCCCCCTGAATCCTCGGACAAGCATGTGCATAAAGAACTTCAGTCCAAACTGACTGACGACCAAAAGCCACACACACAAGACTCAGCAAATTTTCAGTGTATTTTCCTTAACAATAGACGAAAGTACAGTGAGCCCGACAGCAGCCCTGAGGGCGCCTCCCCACCACGCTCTCCAAGCTGACCTCCAGAGACGACTGACCTGAGTCCTGAATGCCACCCTGTTGGCCCCGGGCTCCAGGGTCACACCGCTGCACCTCAGCACGTGGGCCCCATCTTCCAGGGCCACCCCGGAGGGCGTCTCTAGAGAAGAGCCGCTCTCCTGCCTGCGCAGCAGCATGTGGACGTTTCTGCAGATGATGCCTGTGGTGTTGAGGGAGTTATCGGAAGGGCTGCGCTCGAACATCTCCGACAGCTCCAGCGCGGGCAAGCTGTTCTGGGACGGGGGCAGCGCGGAGATCTCGGCGGGAAAGTGGATGATCCCGTTGGGCGTCTTGTGCTTGGTCAGCCACTCAGCAGTCTTCCGATAGCTGTTCTTCTCGATGCTGAAGTGGATGTGGACGGCGATCTGGTCCACAAGCACGGGGACGGGCATCTGGCTGAACACGGTCATCTCCAGGGACAAGGTGCCACCCGCATGGACCACAGCGTTGGGGGGGTCAAAGTGCAGGTTCTGCAGCTGTGCGAAGGAGTGCATGGGCAGCACCACCTTGTGACCTGGGAACACAGACCATGTGTCCTGCCAGGCCACTGCCTGGGGCAAGGTGGTGCCCTGGACCTTCCCTTGATGCCAGCAAGGGCACTCGAGAGACACTGAAGAGCTTCCCACCTCCTGCCAGCATCATCCCAGGAGGGACTTCAACAACAGGAATATTTAAATAAATGAATCCATAGACAACTCTGGGAAATGACAAAAGTTATGAACTAGCTGGTGTGGCAGACTGAAGAGAAATACCTGTCAACTCACTCCTCAAGTTTACTATAAACTTTGCCAACAGCTCACTTCCCAGACTGCCTGGGGTCCCCACACTTTCCTGCCTACTTAAGTATCTCAGAACAATGCTGGGAGCCCCACTGTGCACCCAGAAGTGGTCAAAGGGTCCAATGGTCCGTGAAACTAGCCAGCAAGGCTCTACCCCAGGACTGGGAAGCAGCCAGTTCTGTGGTCACTGAGGGTGGGTGGGAGAACTCACTGTGCTCTGGCCTTCTGACCTTTCTACAACCACCTTGGTTTGGCCAAGAGGCTGGAGCACAGTTCAGTGGCAGGGCACGTGCTTAGCATGCACAAAGCCCCGGGTCCATCCCCAGCACTGCGAAAGGAAAAAGAAAACAGCTGATCAAGGACTGAAAGAGACTGGCCAAGACTGACACCGTAAGATCAGAGAGGTGCAGCAGACAGTGATGGAATACAGGACCCACAGAGATACCACAGAACACTGGCAGAACCGAACTTAGCCATCTGCCACATGAGCAAGGAGCAGGCGTGGCTGTGGTGTCAACAGGCCATGCAGGCAAATTAAAGCCCCAACAGACCACAGCACTGCCCTGGTGCTGTCCAGACAGCCCTCTCTTGGGAAACCCACCAAAGCCAAGGCCCATGCAAACCTGTAGCCAAGCTTCTGGGAAATACGCTTTCACGCAGTCGGCTAGAGACCATGCGCCCCAGGTGTGTGCGTGAAGCCCTGACCACAACCTCCAGGATGATGTATGGAAATGGTCTGGGAAGGGACGACTCAGGAGGAGACCAAGGGGCCTTGGGACAGGACCAGTGTCCTTACAAGGACAGCCACCATCCAGCTCGCTCTTCTCCCCTGCTCGGGAACACAAGAGACCAGGAAGAGGCCTCATCAAACCTGGGCCTCCGGGACTCGAGGAGGCGAGGCCTGCAGGGCCACAGTGTTCTCTTAGGCCGACTGCAGCAGGGAGATGTGCACGACATGGTGAGTGCTCTTCTGAGGGAGCCAAGCCCTGGAGCCACACAGTGTCCTAATTCAGCCCTGCCGCTCGGCGTCCTCATCAAGTGTGGATGACAAAATGCTGAGCTGCGATCTAAGCTTCCTGAGCTCACTTCCTTTCGATGCTCCTGAGGAAACACCGCGGGACTGCAGGAGGGGCCGGGAGGCGACACAATCGGGTCAACACGACACACTCCGTGGTGGGAGCAAAGCAGCCGCACCACGGTGGGCAAGCCCTGAACTCCCCGCACGAGGGGCCACGCGGGCCCCAAGACGCGCAGCGCAAGCGTCCCACAGACAGAGCTGGTGGCTGGTGGAGTGGGGATGCTCGGGGCACTCTGGGGGTTGCGCTCTGGGGTGATGACCGCACTCCAAATGGGGTGCTCGTGGGTGCACTCAACTGTGAATACGCTAAAAGCCCCTGAACACACACTTCAAACGGGGACTCATGACAGGTGGACCCTACATCAGTAAAGCTGATAGGTTTTGTTGGTTTGTTTTTTTTTGTGGGATCAAACTCAGGCCCTTGTGCTTGCAAGGTAAGTGTAAAGCCATGGAGCTAAGTCCCCAGCACAGCTGACGGGTTTAAAGACAGTGTCACAGAAAAATAAAGAACTGAGAAATGCCGTTCTGAGCTAACAGACAACTGAGATGAAACAACTGAATGCAGTATGAAGCCCCCGCTGGCCTCTATTTGCAGAGTTTCTAGAAACAGTTTCTGAGACAATTAGGGAACACAGACTTCCTGGCATGTGAGAGTAGAACCACGTGAAGCCTCAGGTGTTGGCCCACGTGCCCCCCTTTCACATGTATGCTGAGCTGTCTACTGCTACACACTCAAGCAGTGAAAGTGTTAACTGCTGACTTCAGATAGCTGTTACATTTTTATTATCCTTTTTGCTTTTCTGCAGTTTATGAAAATGTCCACAGTAAGTTTTCTAGGTGTTTTGCTTGTTTGTTTGAGACAGGGTCTCACTACGTAGCCCAAGCTGGCTTCAGATTTGTGGTGCTCTCCCTGTGGTCACAATAAAGCAGGAAGTGCTGGACTCACCCGGGCTGTCTGCAGGCCACCCGGCAAAGCCGAGTATCTCCTGGCAGAAGTAGTTCCGCTCCTGCTTGGTGAGGTGATGATCGCTGGCCAGAAGGCTGCTGGTCTGCAGATAGCTGGACAGAGTTAAGGGATCTACAGGGAGGGCCTCGCACTGCGGACACTGGGGTGAAATGGCTCCCGAAGCCCCAGTATTAAAAGGGTGGCCACAGGGCTTATTTTTAGTTACCAGAAAGTCAAAATTAGATTTACAAAATATTTACGAGTCATGTTCATGTTCTACCTGAACGTGCAATACAGGATTTCCTCGTTATTAAATACTCAGTGGTGAACAACACTGCTACAAAAACAGAAAGCAGCCTTCCTGCTTGGTGCAAACGCTGGATGGAAAGGATACTTCTCGACCTGCCCGAGACGTTTCTGGCACTCTGCAAGCTGCTTCCGGGTGTGTGTGACCGGCAGGGCCCAGCCCTCAGCCAGGTAGCTTTTCAGAGCCCCCTGAAGGTAGCTCTCCGCCTTCTGGGGAGCTTTTTTCCTCCTGGAAAGGGCAACAGCAGAGAGAAGCTCTGTGGGGTGGGGACCAGTGACCGCGGGGCTGCCGGGGCCTCCCACCACCACACCGGAGCGGGCGAGGGGACCCAGAGCCTCCCCAGCCGCGTCCCTCGGATGTACTCTTCCTCCTGTTTTCACCCACCTAAGTCATCTCATTGTAGGTTTTAAGGTGTCACTTCAAAACACACCGTGTTTGAGAGAATGTCAACAAGTATTTTCTCCCATATCATTTACATCTTCTCAGCGCTTTAAAGCACTGAGCACACTGTTAGCTGGGACCTGCGCTCGCATCCTGCGCTGAAAGTAAGCTGAATGAGTCTCTAGCGTCAGACTCCAGCGAACTCTGTGTACTTGGTCACCCTCTCGCCGCCCTCCACCCCCGCCGCCCCCTTGGCAGCCACGGCACACGTGGCTGTTTCCCACCTCGGCCCGACGGCGACGGCCCTGCTAGGAAGCGTGTCGCCCGCTAGAGAAACCACACTCAGCTGACATGCTCTGCCTGGGAGCGGGCTCTTCCTCGTTACAAAATTTTATGTGTGTGTATAAAATAAGTAAGCTTATGTGGTAACTTCAAAGACCAGTATCAGTTACTAGAAGTAACAACTTAAAACTCTCCATTTGGATTTCAGAAAAAGTGAAAAAAATACAACTAGCTCAGATTCTACATTTTTCAACTCACAAATTTTTGTCCACTGTACATTAACTCCATATACATTCTCCTGCTATGTGGGTGAATGATTAAAATTCAATGAAAACTTAAGATTCAGGTAAAACTTCAATTACATGTAAAATTCTGCCAAATCTTTTCCAACGAACTTGGCAGACCGAATCCTCCCAATACTTGTATACATTTCGATGGTAGCATGGGACAAATCCTGTGAAAGGGGGAGAGACAGAATTATGTGCTTGAATTTTTAACACTAGATAAATCTTAGCTTACTTAACCAAAGATGAAGCAAAAGATGTCTTTAGGATAACATTCCGTATGTAACATCAATTTTTGTGTTTTCTTCTGTGGTGTGTAATCTCCACAAAGCCAGTAATTTGTGAATATATCACAAAGCACATGAGTAAGAGAGATTCCCGAACCACTCAGCAGAGAACACACAACTCTCCAGAGCTCCTGCCCACAGGGCGCCGGTCATTTCCCCATCTGCATGGCGAGCGACCTGCCCCGGCACACTCCCCGTGCCAGGGGCTGGGTCTGGCAGCCCAGCTAATCCCCGCCTTCCCACCGCGCTGCTGTTTGGAATCTCCCTAGCCTCAAGTGAACCCTAAGTGCCACACCTCCGCACGAGCCCGCAAGGCCCCCTTTGTGCAAATCGAAGTCCTCGTGTTCCTCTCTTCTAGTCTGTGAAGGGGGAACTCCCGTGGAGCGTAGCTACAAACATTCAAAAGCATTCATGCCTAACTGTGGCATGAAGTACTAGTACATTTCTGATAAACAACTGTTCGACTTTGTCCACAACTCTTTGGGTATGCAAGGACTTAGCAAGGCCCTGGGAAGGGGTCTCGGTGTCAGTGTACCCCGAGTCTAAGGCCCCACAGCAGAGCACAGCCTCCTGGAGGTACAGCTGCTCCCCTGGCCCATGAAGAAGGCTCACAACACTTACTAAGTAGTGCTTCTCAAAAGCTTCCACTGATGACAGTGCTTCTTTGAGTTTCTTGTACGGACTCTGCGCTGCGCTGGCTTTAACAGAAAGAGAACAGTCCTTACTCATCTGCGCCTGCACAGCATGGTCTCCGCTACCTCCCAGCGCTGTAAAGGGACAACCTCGTCTTTTTCTTTTCGTAGTACTGGAGATTGAACCCAGGGACATACATCCCCAGTCCTTTAAAATATTTTTTCCTTCTTAACCTTGAGATAAAAGTCTCGCTACATTACTCAGTCTGGACTCAAACTTCCTGCCTCAGTCTTCTAGGGTACTGGTATTACACATGTGTGCCATACCGGATTCTTATCTCATTCTCATTGAAATTTCAAATAAAGTCACACCTGGAGAACTACATCATTATGTCTATGTTTTCCAACTAACGTATCTGTGAAATGTTCTAAATCCTTTATTCCAAGTCCTCCGATGGACTAGATTACTCCCACCATCTTCTGGAAGGGCTCAAGTCCAAGCAGTGTCAGGCAGGCACCTTCCCCGAAGTCCCCGGGCAGGAGGGCTTCCACCTGCCTGCGCTTCTTACGCACTGCCGCGACAGCAGTACCTGTCTCGGGTCGCTCGGCTCCCAGGCCTGCCAAGAGGTCAACTGTCCTGTTCAGATCTTCAGAGTCAGGTCCTTTTTCTGACACAAGTCCACACAGGTAACCCAAAGACTTTAGCTGTTGAGGCAAACCAAAATATTAACTGCTCTGCCATCACAGTCACAGGGAATTCATGAATTTAAATGCAAAAATTCAAACACACCCCCACAACCTCCAGTCCACGCACCCGTGAGCATGGCTGGTCCTGCTAACCCACCCAGCCTGGTGCAGAGTCCCTTGCACAAGCAGGTGGGTATGCGCTGCCTCCAAGTGAATGGTAAGCAGCAGGAGCATGAGCTCCAGGGCCGCATCCAGGCAGGCTGCGAGGTGACAAGGCCACTTCACACGTCACGCAAGCCCTCCGCAAGGCAGCAAGTACCTTTTCTGTTGCATAGCTCCATAGCCCCACCATGTGTGCGATGTTGGAGTCTATCTGCACCCGGTCACAGCAACCTTCTATCCTCTGCAGCACCTCCAAACAGCTCAGAAACACCCAGCAGTCCAGTGCGCCCGGTGGCACGGAGACCTGTGCGGCATGAGCACAGGCAGTGAGGACAGGCCACAAGTATCAGCAGGCGCACTCAGCCCTCGGCCGCCCAGCCTCGCGGGCCCTGGCTATCCAGCTGCAGCCATTGCGTGGGCACACGGCAGAGAAGTAGGTGGCCTTGTCCACGTGCATCTCCGACGTGCATATATCTGACAAGAACAATGATTCGGCACAGACATAGCTTACAGGGGCTTAATCTGAACCTGATTAATAAAAGGCAGCCCACGCCGGGCGCAGTGGCTCACGCCTGTCATCCCAGCACTCAGGAGGCAGAGACAGGAGGACTGCTGAGTTTGAAGCTTGCCTAGGCTACATAGTGAGCTCAGGGCCAGCCTGAACTACAAAGCGAGATCCTGTCTCAAAAAAAAAAAGGCAGCCCACAAAAAGGCCAGCTCTCGCTGCCAAGCACAACAGCTGCTCACATCTCTGTTCAGAGGGAGGGTAAGGAGACCTCGGCTAACTGTGTGGACACACGGAAGACAGACCGTGTAAATAGCAGGAAGAAAGGCAAGCAGCCCCGCCAGGGCCCCGGGGAAGGAGAGTGGATCTCGGCGTGTCTAGGTATGCACACCTGTCCACAGGACACGCGCTGGAATGCTCTTACATGAACACAACAGCCAGGCCTTCCCTGGGATTCACCAAGGGGCTGACAGGGACACGGGAAGCCAGCCACAGGCTGCAGAGCGTGCTAGCTGGTGATGGGCCCGGGAGGTTTGGGAAAACATCCCTCTAGTTCTGCGTATATTCTAGCTTCCCATGTAAGACAAAAACATCTACTAACCTGAACACCTTAAGAGTATTTGCTCAAGTTTTATCTCCCATCTTGAAGCAGGAACGCATCTCGCCATCAGTGACGGCTTACCCCTCAGTAAATGGCAATGCCAGCTTATCCCTGTTGGCACTGACTGCATGATGTACTCGTGACCGGAATCTTAGTTTTGGTGAACCACACACCCTGACACCGGGGAGAGGGTGTGTGTGTGTGTGTGTGCGCGTGCGTGCGTGCTATGTCGACCATGAGCTCTTAGGAGGCCTCCCTGGAAACACTCCAAACACCCATGGAAGTGAAGGGCTGGCGCCCCCTGGAGAGAACCGGAGAGCCCTCTGTGTTCCTCTGAGAGTAAAACTGCCAACTTTTGAAACTCATGATGTACTGATCACACATGGGGCAAAGAGGGCCAAAGGGGCCGTGGAGGCCTGAGCACGAGGGCCCCAGGGAGCACCCGACTGTGTGTGGCCCTGGGGATGGCGACTGGGCTGTGGACCGAGAGAAGTAAAGTGACTGCAGAAGTGGACTGTGGATAGTGTGGTCTCCCAGGGAACCCAACACATAATTTTGTTCAGCTGGAAAGTGTGAACAGTGCACTAACCACAACTCAAGCAGGGCACAGGCTCTCCTCAAGGAAAAGTCAATGCAGCAAGAAGGGATAAAAAGCCACCAATACACAGCGGACACCATGTACTCAAAGTGAGCCCAGACACCCCGGGCAAAGCAAGTGACTTCTACTGCTCTCCTCTGCTCACAAGCAGTAACAGCTCTTACTTGAGAATGCCAGAAGCAACACAGAACGCAGAGAGGAGGTCGGCAGGCTGCAGAAGGAGGGCACAGCTGCAGGCAGTGAGACAGCATGGGCACACACAATACCCCTCTACCACCATGCATGGTGCACACCCCAGCACAGCACCTGGTGCACAGGACTACCTAGTTGGCCCCAGTGCTTTCTAGTAAGGCACTGGGCTCAACCGGGAGCAAACCCACATCTATCTGCCTAGACTCCATACACATCCTGATATTTTTTTGCAGTCAAATAACAGGCCAAAGTCTCTAACTCAGGTGAAAACTCCAGGGACACGTGACCTCAGAGCCCTACAGACAAATGGGTGCCTTGCAGCCCTACCCCATGGTCACAGCCAGAGCAAGGTCTCTGCATCAGCACCGGTCCACATGTCCAAGGGAATCTTGTTTCTGCGTGGAAAATGGTATCTTCCTCATCTGCTTGATTAGGTTTTCAGGGCAAGAATATTAATTTGATAAAAATTCTTAAATTGGGCCGGAGGGTTAGCTCAGTGGTTCCGGCGCCTGCCTCGCAAGCGTAAGGACCTGAGTTCGATCCCCGGTTACCACATATAATGCTGGGCGTGGTGGCTCACGCCTGTAATCCCAGCACTCGGGAGGCAGAGACAGGAGGATTGCTGAGTTTGCGGCAGCTTGCCTGGGCACCATAGTGAGCTCAGGGCCAGCCT
>PVIC010000625.1:59586-77036 GCA_004025085.1 Thryonomys swinderianus | reverse complement strand
GCTGAGTTCGAGGTTTGCCTGGGCTACATAGTGAGCTCAGGGCCAGCCTGAACTACAAAGCAAGACCCTGTCTCAAAAAAAAAAAAAAGTTTTAAATCTTTTAACACGTTCATGATGGGACTATGATTTATGTTTTGTTGCTGGGTGGCCTGAACCATGGATGGTAGATGACACTCACACTGGGCAACTTTATTAATTTACCAGTAAAAGACCAATTAAAGTGATTAGATCCATTTGTTTCACCGGTGGTACAGTCATGCATGTACCACCAGTGGTTCAAGCCAGCAGCAACATATTAAACAGTATTTCAAACTATTAGGCCAGTTATTTATTACTCTGGGGTATACAGAAATAAGCTGCTACATTATAAATTACTACCCTACCAACATCTTACCTAAGCATCGAATGTTCTAAGACCTTTTAATAAAGGGGCTTAACAATCACTATGCCCCTTGGAGCCTGGTGTGGGCCAGACTGGGGCACGCAGTCTGTTCCTGTGCCCGGGGGATTGGCAGTCACTAGCCCAGGGGGAGGTCTGCCTAGCTGGACAGCAATGTGGGATATGTATGCGTCCTCTGAACTGTACGGAACATTTTCTATGTATCCATGTGAGACTTTCTGGGTACAGAAATCACTGATACCCTTTCCATGCTGGCCTTGAACTTGTAACCTTCCTGCCACAGCCTCCCAAGTAGCTGAGGTTACTGGCATGCACAACTGGCTGGATAAACAAATCTTGTTTTGGGGGTACTGAAGATTGAACTCAGGACCTCACACTTGCTAGGCAGGTACCATACTGCTGAGCTACATCCCTGGCCCTTGGGTAAACAAACCTTTAAAGTCAACACGTTCACTACAGGTAAATGATAGCACCTCACTCTGGCTCGATGGCTTCATTCACACACGTGTCTGCACTTGGCACTGTGCCCCTCCCAGCTGGGTACAGGGTGCCAGTGTCACACACGCTGCTGCCTGCGTCCATGCAGAGATCAGCTCTGAGAAGCTGCCCCAAGATGACACCCATGTGTGTGCTGGTGAGTGTCCTTCGCTCCAGCCTCCTGAAGCCAGGTCGTTGCTCGAGACCCACAGCCACACTGACCTACCTGGCCACAGAGCCCCACCCATCCAGAGCAGACTGTAAGAAGTCGCCGTGCACACAGCACTGACACGAGCTGGACGCTCGGGAGAGGCGGCCTCTCCCTGCCCGACTGGCTGCGTCTGGGGCCCTGCAGGCCGGCTGACTTACCTCCAGGAGCCGCAGCTCCTGCACGCAGCTGTGCAGCAGCTCCAGGGCACGCTGCGCCACCTCCCACGGCCGCTGCAGGAACAGGAGTAGGGTGCACTGGCGCGAGAACAGGTAGCTGCGCAGGTCCAGCAGCGTGGCCTCCCGCCGCTGCACCAGCTCCCGCTTCTCCATGTCTATGGGCTTGCGGAGCACCAGGCCGTTCCAGCTCTTCACCGGCTGGCAGAAGAAAGTCAGCCAGTTGGCACCATCTGAACAAACACACACACACACACACAAAAGGCGCTGGCAAGGCCCCTCTCTGCTGAGGCTCCTGCTCCGGAGCTGGCCCACAGGAGAACGGGCAGTGTGTACAGCGACACCCCGCAAGCCTGGCTCTGACCAGGCTCGGGCCGCAGCACACACTGTCTCGCCATGCCCAAGGGGCACTGAGGCGCAGACACCAAGGCAAGCTGTCCCCTGGGCCGGGGACAGCCTGGCCACAGAGGCCGGGACCACAGTGGGGGTCAGCTGACGTCCCAGCACAGTTAGCCTCCCGAGTCTCTGGACTGTCCCTTCCTATTTCCCCAACTTGACCGTCATGGGCCCAAGTGGACATCCAGAGGACAGGGCAAGCAGAGGGGTCTTAACATATCAAAACTCCACAAAGGCTCCCCATTTGAACAGACAGCTCAGAGACTCAGATGTCTCCAACCAAGCACTGAAGGCACACACCTGATCTCAGCACTTGGGAGGCTGAGGCAGGAGGGTTACAACCTTGAGGCCAGACCAGGCAATTTAGCAAGACTCCCACTCAAAGTAAAAGAATGTGAACCTGGCTCACGAGGATGCCATTCAATAGCCTCAGTATCACAAAAAAATGTTAAATGACTTCGAGAATCTACAATGACAAGTTACTCAATCTTTATGAAACAAACTGTTAATCCTATTTTTCTCACTTGAAAGAAAGGTGCCATAGCTGGTTGGCTCCTGGTGCTGCCAGGAAGCAGCGCAAGGCCGGGGCGCAGACCCCAGGGACTGCTGCTATGCTGGGCGGGGCACAGCATGCTCAGCACCAGAGGCCCATCTGGGAACGCGCGGCTGCACCAGGGCAAGTCCCGAGGGACAGTCCCTCGGCCAGGCCCCTCTCCCGGGCACCGGCCTCACAGCACCCACATGCTACGCCAACAGGCCTCCATGGCTGCCCTGTGATCTCTGCTGTCTGCACCATGCCCTTGCCACCTCCTCCTCTGCAGCCTGCCCCACCCTCACCACACGGCGCCGTCAGCACGCACGCAGCGCAGTGGAGGGGAGGACTCCCCAGAGCAGCAACTCACCCCCGGCCCCGAAGTTGACGACATACTGTGAGAACAGGGCATCCAGCTCGTCATACTGCACCAGGGCATCTTCGAACTGCTGTAGCATCTCAAAGACGAAGGCAAGCTCCTCCTGTCCACCCAGAGGACACGGGTCAGCTCTCTGAGGCCAGCGCGGCCACGGGGCACGAGCACCCCGATTTGACAACCCCGTGACACTGTGTACGTGGAAGCCAGGGCCAGAAAGAAGAGGGGAGGCCCAGGTGCCATGTGAGCCGCCAGCGGCACTGGACGTAGCGGCCATATCATGCCCTGCGTCTGCCCTGCCAGCCTGGCACATGCCACAACTGTTTCTCTACCTGCTTCTGCCTCTGCCTGGAATGCACACTCATCCTGGGCCTGGGCTTCGTAGCACATGCCCTGCCATGAGCGCCTCCGGCACAGCTGACATGCCTATGCGGGTCGCCAGTGAGCTCAGAACTTGGGGCTGATGGCTCCTGTGGCAAACCCTCACCGGGATGCCCAGCAGGAACCTGAGGCTGCGGCCGACCCTGGCTTGGGGCTCCCCCATCTCTGCTGCTACCTCCTGGCCCACAGAGCCAAACCCCAAGGACTCTGCAGGCAGCCAGGCTGCCCCCCGCCCTCCCCTCCCTGACTGGGCGCCTCAATCCCCCCGGCCCGCCTGCGAGGCCTCTTCTCCCTTCCTCTGCACCTGTGTCGGCGTGGCTCTCTGCCACCCTCCCTGGCACTCCGTACTAGTCATGCCCATGGCCCGTCATCCTCGACACAGGGTGAAACAGTTGTCACAGGTGACCACCAGCAGCCAGCAGTTCCTGGCACACGCAGATGCTCAGTGTTTGGTGCGTGGATGGTCAAGACTGACCTTTTCCTGATCCCCACCACTGTGCTGAAGCCCGTACGGCACACATGTGTGCGGGCTACACAATGGCACCTGCGGCCCCTCATGTGAGTGTGGGTGGCGCCAGACTCTGAAGGCCTGGCTGGTGCTTGCTGATGGGCACCAAAATATGGACGCCCAAACTCTGGCCACAGCAGGGCTCTTGGGAGCCTGCACCGCAGCTCCCTGGCTGCCTCCTTCCTGGACAGGGCGCCCAGGCACAAGGCCCTGCCTGTCTGTGCAGCGCTGGTGGACTGTGAATGGCAGCTGTGCCCGCCCCAACTGTGGCCAGAGAAGTGGGCAGGAAGCGCCCAGGACCTCAGGGCCAAACCCCTCCCGCTCCTGCCGCCTGACTGCTTCCAACACAGCAGGAAGCTTGCTGACCTATCTTGCCATTTTCTTGTGAGAATGGGCCTTCCACAAATTAATTTTTTCATTTCTGATAATATACAGCAAAGCAGATCACCACAACCGGTTTGAAACGCCCAGCTCAGGAGTGCTGAGCACACCACACCCTGCCCAGTCACTTCCGGCACACCTCTGCCTTTCAACTGACACTGGGGCCCCAGTCCAGCAGCCGGCCCTCCGAAGGCCTCCTCTGACTAACGCTGCCCGCAGGGCTCATTCCTGGCCTAGCATGGTCAGACATGCTTCCTTAGAGAAGCGTGGCCCCAGAAGGCACCAGGATATCCACCTGGCCTCTGCACAGCTTCCATAACATGAACATCTCATGTAACTGTGTACCGTGATCAGAGCCTGAAATCCGTGTCACTACTCTGCTGCTTCTTGACAGCCCTGACTTCAATTTAACCTGCTTTTCACGAACAGCTGTCTTCTCTACGACCTGAACAGACCTAGCTGCTCCTCCCCAGCCTCCTGCCACCCGTGACCGACCCTCCGCCCTCCCCCTTCCGTCAGGACCATGGCACCGCTGGGCAGTGCTGGTGATCTCTTCCTAGTGGCCCTTGTTTGGGCTCCTTTGCGCTTTCCAGTGTGGTTTTCAGGCCTGTCTCTCAGTGCCTGACTGCCTCAGCACGTGGACGCTGGCCTAAGGCCAGCCTCGCCCAAGCCAGGTGGAGGACAGCCAGAGCTGCAGAGCCCCACCCTGGGCCTTGCCCACTGCGCGCCGTCAGCATGCTGCCACCAACGCTCCCACCGCGCCTGTTTCCCTGCCCTTGCTCATCGGAATGCCACCGGGACAGCCTGACTTCTCCCTGTGCTTTTAAAACCACCCCTGCTGCCGACACACACTAGCTCTAGTCCCTGGACGACAGCCCGCCCCAGCCTCATGCACCTGGCCGCGGCCCTCAGCAGACTCCCAGGGTGGACCTCGTGCCCTCGGGCGCTGGTCTCCTGAGCCCCTCACCTCCCACGCCTATGCGACCTTCCAGGACCCCCACCTGTCATCAACTGCCCTGCCAGGGGTTCTGGTCCCTGTCAGTACAGTAGGGACTCAGGAACCAAGACCCACACCAGGTGCTCCCTTGCTACCAGGGACAGGACGTCAGAAAGGGTGACCACACAGCAGCAAACTATTAGCATTTTGCAGTCTCACACACATGCCAAATAATGCAAGTATCCCTGAGAAAGCCTTAGAATAGGAAATCAAAATTTCTAATCAGAATGGTTCTTCTGTTTATTCAAAGTGCTCCGTTTCTTCACAACTGCTACCTGGGTATGAAATGGTCCCTTTTCTGCCAGGAGACAGAGAACAGAGATAAGGGACCCTGAGAGCAGCGCACCTATCTCCAAGTGTTCAAGGGAGTCCATGCCCCTAGGTGACCACTGCTTATCATTCTTCTGTGCATGTAAGACTCATCTTGGAAGGGAAAGAGATTATTAAAATTACTTTTTTTAAAAAAAAGAAAAATTTCACCTTCACTTTTTTTTTTTTTTTTTGAGACAAGGTCTCGCTTTGTAGTTCAGGCTGGCTCTGAGCTCACTATGTAGTCCAGGCAAGCCTCGAACTCAGCAATCCTCCTGTCTCTGCCTCCCGAGTGCTGGGATGACAAGTGTGAGCCACCACATCCGGCTTTTTTTTTTTAAAACAGGGTCTCGCTTTTGTAGTCCAGGCTGGCCCTGAGCTCACTCTGTAGCCCAGGCAAGCCTGGAACTCAGCAGTCCTCCTGCCTCTGCCTCCCGAGTGCTGGGATGACAGGCATGAGCCACCTTGCCCAGCACTGTGGTATGTGGTATTGATTGCTGGTGGGCGTGAGTCACCACACCCAGCACTGTTGTATGTGGTTAACCAGGATCAAACTCAGGACCTTGTGCAAAAGGCAGGTACCAGAACCACTGAGCTAAATCTCCAGCTCTAAAATTAGATTCTTAAAACAGCCTTAACATTTTGGTAAATGAGTGAGGAATCAGCTTAACACACTCTTCCGGTGGAGCCCAGGTCAGGACAGAACCACGGAGGGCGTGTCCCCAGCAGCCCGGCCTTATCTCACAGCCAGCAGCTGTGACCGTGTCCCAGGCTCTGCCCTCTCCGCCAAACTCACAGCAGACAGACACCCGGAGGTGTCCGTGCCCTCTGGGGCTCCGCCAGCAGTGGAAGCAAAGGCCTGCTCTAGCTGCTGCACACTGTCCTTAAACTCGGCCGTGAGGGGCCCTTCTCAGAAAGCATGGAGGCGGAGCCAGCCGAGTACCTGCACCATGAAGTAGTCACAGAAGCTCCAGCCCGGCTCCGTCCTCTTCTCCCGCAAGGTGCGCATGTCATCCTCAAACTTGCCTAGGTTTTTGGTAAAAGACATAAGAAGCAACGTCCTGAGTTTGGTCAGGAAGGCGTTCCAGGATTCCTGAGTTCGGGAAGAGTCCTTCAAGGGGTCGGAGAGCACGACACACCTGCGAAGACACAAAAGCCTGCCTGAAGCTCCCGGCACAGGAAAGGTGGACTCCTCTGCTGGCAGGGGAGGACCAGCCCAAGCCTGGATATGCCGGCTAGCAACACATCCCGCCTCCTGCACCCAGCCACACACTCCTGCTCACTCAGCCGTCACCTGTGCGCGGAGCCACCCGCGAGCTCCGAGGCCCGGCTGCCTAGAGGACCCGGGAGCTCCCTCCTGGCAGACCTGCTGCTTCACCTGCCCGAGCCCTTCAGAGGCGCTTACTGAACACTCAGCCACAGCTTCACAGACAGGGCTGAACCACAGGCGCAAGCGAGGCACAAGGCACCGACACAGCCCTCCAGACTGCAAGGTGGCCCAGTGGCTTGGAAAGGAGCTGTATCCCCTGCATGGACATGGAACCTGTCTTCAGCCTTGCAAGTAGGTATTGTAAAGGAAGATGATTAAGTCTATACTCAAAAATGGCCTTGAAATCTTAATTCTCTAAGCTTCAACATCTCTTAGTTGTATTTTACCTCTGCTACCAAGAAACAGAAAAACGAGTTTCATGTTCTCCATCCCAGCACGCCCCCTACGGATATTCGGCTAAATCCAAGCAATCACATGTCAGCAGAGAAAAAGTGACATGGTCTATAATTTTAGAGGTTGGGGCAGGAGGGCCTCGAGTTCAAGGCCAGCCCTGGCTAGCTAGTGAGTTCAAAGCCAGGTTAAACTACGCAGTGAGACCCAGTCTAAAACAAGTAACTCAGCACACAATCCACTAAAAACACCAGCCAGTCACGCCATGTGACAGGCAGGGTGCCCGAGGGTAGAGGGACACGCTCGCTCTCTGACTGCTGAAGCCGACAGGGTCAGGAGTTCATCCCTGCAGTACTCTCAGGGCTGTGGTCAGCAGCACTACTGCTGGCAGGACATGAATTCTGTGCCCACGGAGGTGGAGAAGGAAACTGCCCTGCCGGCCACCAAGACTGGCCTTTCCTGCAGTGGCCCGTGCTGTCAATCAGACAGAACACGCTTACACACTCTACTCTGTTTTAGGCCCTTCAACTCCCACTGCTTCTGGGTCATCATCTTTTTCTAACAAAAAGTCACACTTTGGAAACTCATAGCACATGGTCACCGTGATGTAGGGTGTCCCTGGACTGTCACCAGAACTGCTGCTCGTGGTCTGGGCCTCAGTGAGGCCCTTGCACTCCTGTGGTCGGTCCAGTCCAGCCACCAAGCTCAACTCTGACTCAGCACCCCTGCCAGAAAGCTGACACTGCACAGAACCTGGTAATGAGCGCAACTCCTTCCAGGGACGTCTCCTAAGGGAATGTTCAGGGTGTCCTAACATCTCAGCTAGAAAGATCCTTGTAACATGGTTGCTTATGACAGGAAGAAGGCAACAAGCCACGAGCCCTGCAGGGAGAAGCCTGGTACACTAACGCTACCAACCATTATGCACTCACAGTGACAGCGCAGGAACCCTTTACTACTCAGAGGTCTTTACTGCGCGGACAGTGAAGACAGCAGGTGTAACGTCATGTACAACTTTAACACACATGTCTGTGTATGCATGAGAAAGTCTAGAAAGAGTGCAACAGCAGTAGCATACATTTATCTTTGCTCACTAGCTTTCTCTACAAAGAACATGCAATGCAAAAGTCATACAGAGCTTAGAAAAACCAAAGCACTTCAGGGCCATGTTTTCCAATATTTTCAAAGGCCAGAAGTTATACCATGTAATGAAATAACTGTTCTAAACAAATGTACTAAATTCAAATTTATTAGAACCTGATCCAATTTTTATGTTAAAAATAAATTTGTTTAATTTAAAAGTTTTTTAAAGTAATGAAAACTTAAATGGTATAAGACGTGTTTAACTTATAGAGAATGAAATATTAAAAATTTCAGGATGTTAATTTTAAGCATAAACAACAGTATTAAAAACCAAGTGAGTTTAAGTGGACTCAACACCTGTTAATTAGATAGAAACTTATTAAGGCTTAAAGGAAGCACTGTGTACTTTGAGAAAAATCACTGTGACCTGGAAGGAGTCTCATGTTCCGACGAATGTGCCTCGTATCCCGCTTACTGGACACAGGCCTGGCAAGCTTGGCTTTTGCTTCTTCCATGTCCCAGAGGCCTCTGGGAGCTGCCTCAACCTGCTGCCTGTCCATGCCCACCCGTACACTCCCCTTGCCCGGCTCAGGACAGAATCACGAACACAGAAGGACACTTGGTTTTCTTTAGCATCTCAGGTCACACTGATCTCTTCTGGTTAACTAATTTATGAAGCATGACTTAAGAAAAACTGCCGCAAGTCCAGACTGAATAAAAGTTCCCTGAATTAAGCCAGCATGCAGGAAGCTGGTTTGGACAGGACCGTATGCCCAGGACAGTGTGGAGCTTGAAGAACGCTGGAGCTCCTACCACATGGCAGCCACTAAAAGAGGGGCCGAGGGACTGTGTAAGGTCAGCGCCAGCCTGCAAGGCCCAGGCCTCAGCAATGCGGCTGGCTGGGGACAGTAAGGAGGAAGGGAGCAGCAGGAAAGCAAGGCCCCAGGTCAGACACAGGCACCTGCTCGGGCTGTGGTGAGCAACGCACACGGTCCCAGCGAACGGGGCAGTCTAAGGAACCTGTTCTCCACCAGCACTGCAGGGCGCCTCGGGCCAGGCTCTGAGACAGGCCGTTGTGTGGCCTCCACAGGGTCACTGGGCCCAAGATCCTCCCTTGCCAGCTGCACATTTGCCAACCAACCCAGAATTCAGGGCACAGGGCCCAGCCCCTCCACAGGTCCAGAAAATCAGCAAGCTGTACCAGCCCCACGGCAAAGGAGGTGAAAGAAAGGTACACTTACCTGTCACTTTGCTTATTACAAAAGTCATTTCTTATTTTGTCCACAATGGAAGTTCGGGGAAGGATATTGGTTTTGTTTTTTTTCTTGGCATCATTTTCAACTACCACTATTAACCAGTCCACAGAGCTATGTGCTTTCAGAACATTCTGCCACTTGGTGAGGTCATCTTTTACTGTAGCTTTGTACACTTCTGTATCCTAAAAATAAATAAGTCACTGTGAAAGTGAGTTCCTCAGTGCGCTGTAGATTACACAGCACAGCGTGTCTGGTGACCGTCGGTGGCCACAGCACGCAGCTCTCCCCGCGGCCGCACCCTGGGTGCTCTGAGCACTGATGGGAAGGTCTCCAAGGCAGCACTGTCTCTGCGGTGGGGCAACCCGACCTGCTGCAGCCAAGGCTCTGTGCCTGGTCTCCGCAGGATGCCCATGTTACCCTTCCAGCTCGAGCTTGGCAGCTGGGCACTGGAGCCCTGGGCACAGCCTGTGGTGCTGCCTGCAGGCTCGACTCTGAGAGCACTGGGACCTGCTGTGAACTGCAGCTCTCCAAGGCCATCCCAGAGGCGCTGCAGCTTCCACGGGGAGCTCAGCAAGGCCACCGGCACCCCAGCCCCCACAGTCACCCCGTCCTTCAGGCCCCAACACCAGCTGCTGGAGAAGCCGACCTCGCCAGCAGAGTGAGGGGCCAGCTCAGGTCTCCCTCAGTGAGGCCTAGGGGAATAGGTACCTTACTGACTGTAACTACCTTCTTTTTTGGGGCTGGGAATTGAACTCAGGGCCTTTTGCTTGCTACGCAAGCACCACAGTGCTGACCTACATCCTCAGACCTGTAGCTTTATATACCACAAATCCATTCTACAGACTCTTAATTCCAATTCTATTTAGAAAATCTAAAACCAAGATATTGGGCTGGGATGTAGCTCAGTGGCACCACATCTGCCTGGCAAGTGCAAGATCTTGAGCTTGATCCCTGATACTGAAAAAAAAAATAAAGCCAAGATACTCCACTCATTTAAATGAGAGCATATAAAACCTTCAATATCTACTCTCCCCTTACTATCTGGCCCAGTCTCTGGATTTCCAGTCCTTGCTGAACACCTCACACCACCGTGTGGAAGTGGCTGATCTACAGTGAGTGAAATCTTCAAATTAGCAACTCCCTCTTCTGGCTTAAATCACTACGAAGTTCCAAAAGGCAGGATATACATTTTTATCCTGATTTTTAAAACTACATATCCTACTTAAATTAGAAACAGATAGTCTTTAGTTAACACTGGAGAGAAATGCCACCTTGGCCAGCTCAGTGTTCTAATTCGCACCAAGAAGCTACGCACAGGTGGCCCGGCTCTCTGGGAGGGCACGGTTAGGGTCGGCTTAGGCTACAGTGCTGCTGTACGTGAGGGCTCAAGGGCCCCCAGACGCATGTGCCCGAGGCAAAACCCGGAGATGGAGGCTGCCTGCCCCATCCCGCTCCTGCCCCTCCGCAGTGCCCGTGCGAGCTACCCAAGACTACCAGGCACTGCCCCGACCCCCAGCGGGCCCTAGGAGATGAGTCCACATCCACCCAGCCAGGCAGGGGTGGCAGGCAGGACGATGCCACCCTGTGGCCCTGCACGGCCAGTGTGCGGGGTCTGCAGAGGAGCCTCCTGCAGCAGAGGGCGGGGGTGCACGCAGACACAAGAACGGCTCTCAGGAAAAGCAGCCCACATGAAGCAGCCGCCTCTCACTACAGGCAACGGAGCCAGGGACATGGCCGGAGCCACGCGGGGGCCTCAGAAGACTCAGCTGCACCAGGAAGCTGAACGGCTCGGGAACAGAACGCCAGCAGGGATGGCGACCCCGGGACAAGGGCGCCAGCAGAGGCCAGGGCAGAGCCCCACGCGCGTGTGGAGCAGGGGGCAGCGCACAGCAGGACTCCAAGGTTCGGCGCCCACCAAGGGGTGCTGGCTCCAGGGGGCAACAGAAGCTGTGGGCCTCGGGGGACATGGTGGAGGAGTGACAGGTGCCCCAGGACCAGACACTGAGCGGGCAGAGAGGACAGCCTGTCAGGCAGGGCAGGTGTCTGTGCTGGTCACCGTGGGGCACCGTGCAGCAGGCTGCAGAGGCTGGCGAAGGTGACTCACAGGGCGCAGCCTGCAGAGGACAGTGAGCAGCGGCAGGAGCCTCAGCCCACGGGAGGACACCGGAAATTTGCTCAGACTTGTCTCAAAATAAAAAATAAAAAAACCCTGGGGAGGTAGCTCAGTGCAAAAAGGCCCTGGCGTAAACAGTCATCGCAATGTAGCACACGTACAAGCTCAAGGAGGCAGAGGGCTGGAGAGAAACAAGAGGAAGCAGGATCCACACACCATTCCTAGAGATTAAAACCACAACACCTACAACAAAACACACAATGGGTGAAGCTACCGCGATCTAGACAATGCAAAAGAAAAGATCAGTCCACGTTAGTACGAACACCAGAAATCACCCAAACTCAACAGATAGAATGAGCCTGAGGAAATAACAGAACAGCAGTGTATGCTGGGACTGCAGATGGCCACAGTGGACTGACCACTCAACGGTCAGTCTCCATTTCCACATCTGAAAAGAAGAGACGCAGAAAACCTGTTTGAAGAAATGATGACAAAAAACTTTACAAATCTGGGCCGGAGGGTTAGCTCAGTGGTTCCGGCGCCTGCCTTGCAAGCGCAAGGTCCTGAGTTCGATCTCCAGTAACCACATACAATGCTGGGCGTGGAGACTCACGCCCACCAGCCATCAATACCACATACCACAGTGCCGGGCGTGGTGGCTCACGCCTGTCATCCCAGCACTCGGGAGGCAGAGGCAGGAGGATTGCTGAGTTCCAGGCTTGCCTGGGCTCCATAGTGAGCTCAGAGCCAGCCTGAACTACAAAGCGAGACCCTGTCTCAAAAAAAAAAAAAAAAAACTTTACAAATCTGATCAAAGTTTTAGTCCAACAGGCTCCAAAATCCTAAGCACAACAAATATTAAGAAATCTGTTCCAAATCAAATTGATCAAACTATTAAAAATCAATGATAGGGCCGGAGATTTAGCTCAGTGGTTCCGGCACCTGCCCCGTAAGCACAAGGTCCAAAGTTCGATCCCAGTAACCATATACAATGCCAGGCATGGTGACTCATGCCCACCAGCAATCAATACCACGTACCAACCACAGTGCTGGGTGTGGTGGCTCACGCCTGTAATCCCAGCACTCGGGAGGCAGAGGCAGGAGGACTGCTGAGTTCCAGGCTTGCCTGGGGTACATAGTGAGCTCAGGGCCAGTCTGAATTACAAAGCAAGACCCTGTCTCAAAAAAAAAAAAAAAAAAAAGATAAAGGAGAAAAAAGAATATGCAAGAGAAAAATTAGTCACTATCTTTATATAGACAAGATACGATACACTCCCTAAGCAGGATATAATACCTGGAAACCATGTCTGTAAATGACAGATTATTAGTTCATTAAAATTTTTGTTTGTCTGTTTTTCATTTTGTTTTTTGAGACAAGGTCTCATTATTGGAGGCAGCCCATGCTGGCCTCCAACTAATGGCGATCCTTGTGCCTCAGCTTCATGCGTGCTGAATTACAGGAATGTACCACCTCGCCCAGCTGGATCACTAAAATTTTGCTAGTTAGGAATATCTGAGTGGCAGATGATACCTATGCCACTATGAAGGTGCTAGAGAAACAGAGACACCACCAACAGAAGACTACCACAGCACTAGCCACTAAAGATAGGCCATGTGGATAACAGCTACCCTGTACAAGACCCCACTACACAGTCAGTGAGATCTTATGGATACATATTTTCACACTACAGTCTAAACATGGAAGAAATACACACACTCTCATGGCACTGCCACAACTAATCATTTATCAGGTCACAGGAAATGTAAGACAGCACTATAACCAAAGCTTTCTGATCCCAATACAAGATAACCTGAAAAATTTTAAAAATTTCTCTTTATGGAAACCAAGAAATGGTTAAACCATTGGGTAGAAAAAGAAATACAAATAGAAAATATACTATTTCTGAAAAATAATGATAAAGCCTTGGGACATAAAGTAGTAATCAGAGGAAAATTCATAACTTTAAAGGGCTGATTATCAATAAAAATTTAAGAATGAAAATAAATGCATTCCAAACTCAAAAGCAAAAGAACAGGGCCGGAGGGTTAGCTCAGTGGTTCCGGCGCCTGCCTTGCAAGTGCAAGGACCTGAGTTTGATCCCCGGTAACCACATATAATGCTGGGCGTGGTGGCTCACGCCTGTAATCCCAGCACTCGGGAGGCAGAGACGGGAGGATTGCTGAGTTCGCGGTGGCTTGTCTGGGCACCATAGTGAGCTCAGGCCCAGCCTGAACTACAAAGCAAGACCCTGTCTCCAAAAAGCAAAAAAATAAAAATAAAAATCGTGACTCTTTGAAAAAAAAAAAACTACACTAATTTAATGAAGGAAAAAAGAGAACAAACACACAAAATAAGAAATAAACACAGGAAAATTTAGGACACATTTTTAAAGTAAAAAAAGATCACACCTCAATGAAAATGAATTTTAGAACTTAAGTGAAGTACATACTTTCTCCTAAAAATACAGCATATTGGGCCGGAGATTTAGCTCAGTGGCTCCAGCATCTGCCTAGCAAGCACAAGGTCCTGAGTTCATCCCTGGTAAACAGATACAATACCGGGCGTGGTGACTCACACCCACTGGCAATCAGTACCACACACCACAATGCCAGCTGTGGTGGCTTACGCTTATAATCCCAGCACTTGGGAGGCAGAGGCAGGAGGATTGCTGAGTTCGAGGCTTGCCTGGGCTACATAGTGAGCTCATGGCCAGCCTGAACTACAAAGCAAGACCCTGTCTCAAAACAAAAAATAAAAATAAAATAAAAATACAGCATATCAAACCGGCCAATTTTCAGAAAGCTGTCACAAAAGTGACAAGAGCTAACCTGTATGAGAAAGTGCCAGCCAAGCTGGTATCACAGAATTCCACCAGACCTGAAAGGACACACAGCTATCAGGAAGCAGACACTGCTTCAGAGATAGTAAGTGAAAAGTGCTCTTATCAATCAAGTACAACATTAATACCTGAATCTCCTAAAGACAACACAAAAGTTACAGACCAAACCATTTATCAACCTTGACACACAAAATCCTAACAAGAGCAGACTCCAATGGGACGTTAAGAAAATAAGACTGACCAGGTGGGACTTACAGCAGGAACTCGGGCCTGGTTCTATGTAAAAGAACAGAACTCAAGGTATCAGTGGACACAAAGGGAAATCACAGTTATCTCTCTGAAAATGCTTTTGCTAAAACTCAACTCTCACTCCTGGCAAACGCTCCGTAGCAAGCCAGCAGAAAAGGGTGGACACTTTCTACCCATGAGCCCATACCTCCGGTCATAGCCTGCGTCCTGTGGCTTTCCTAGGAAGGCCAGCGGCAGGGCAGAGATACGCACCATTTTCCCTGATGTCTGCCGGTGTCTTCTACCAAGGAAGACCAGGGAAGCCGTGAGAACTGGAAAAGAAGCTAGCCCCGGGAGGGCACACCAACAATCCTGGCACTTGGGGTTGAGGTGGGACCACTATACGCTCAAGTCCTCAAGCTTAGTGAGACTCTGTCTCAAAATTTAAAAAAGGGACCAGGAATTTAGCTGCCTTGGAAGCACGAATGTCCAAGTTTGATCCCCAGGAATGGGGAAAAGAAATTTTAAAAAGGAAGAAGGCAGGGATCCAGCTCAGTGGCAGAGTGTCCCTGGATGTGATTGTGACTGTCACTCACTCACTCACACACACACACACACACACACACACAAGGAAGGAAGGAAGGAAGGAAGGAAGGAAAAAGAAGCAAAGTCCTATCTGCAGAGGACATGATGAGGTATCTGGAAAACCCTAGACTTTGGAGCTTAGAGAATCAACAATAAAACTCACACAAAGTATTCTGCAAGATTAATATGAAAATAAATCAGAAGTTTCCATATAATAGAAGATACAATTTATAAATAGCAACAATACAGTAATAAATTTAAGAAATGTGAAGCCCATTACTTTGTAAAATTAACATTTGTTAATAACTAATAAAAAATAAACCATGATAAAGAGAAAGGGAAAAAAGGTACAAAGGAAGGAAAGAAAGGAGGGAAGGAGGGAAGGTTGGCTTAAAATCCATAAAGAGAAAAGTGTACCACACACAGGGAAGAGTCCTCAGAATGTACAAACGGTCCCTGTGGGTAGCGAATGCTCACCAAACCCGCCGCTGAACGTGAGAGCCTCCTTCCTCCACAGCACTTCTGCACGACGCTGTTTGTAAATGTAACTCAATCCCACAGACAGAGCAAAATGAACCAGCAAAAACAGCTAGCAAAGCCATGGAGGGGACAGAGCCGGGGGCGACAGATGAGCCAACACCCGGGCCGCTCCAGAAAAGCACTCCGCACTCTGAGCCTGAGCTCACTCAGGTCTGTTTTCAGTTCTGGCGTGTGTAGCAATTTGCATGCCATAGGAAGGGCAAACGAGTACATCTATCGAGGCCGCTGAGCATGGATATAAACAAGAAACAGCACAGCAAAAGCAAGTGCACAGGGGCCGGCTACAACCACAGAGTCAGTACCAGCGCCACATCTGTACAGACACCTCTTCTTGGCTCTGTCTACAGGAAGCCAGGGAAGCAGCCACATGCTTACTGGGAGAAGCACAGAACTGTCCAGGGGACAGCACCCTTGGGGCTCAGCTGACTCCAGTGGGGGGCAGGAGGGGGGGTGGCCCAAGGACCTGGAAGACCCTGTCATACCAGAAAGTCAGAATGTGCCCACAGCAAGTAGGAGCCACTGCAAGGCGCCGCAGGGACCCTCGTGGGCTCAACGGGGCATCTTGGACGTCAGAGCAAGAAAGCAGGTGGAACGTGGAGTGGCTGTTTCTCAGGAAGAGGACAGAACACTTAGTAAAGACTGGCTCTGGAGAAACAACCACCACTGTGAAATGCAGATGGGGTCCTCGCGAGGCCCTGGGTGGCCCTAGGCAGAGCATCTGGTCGCCCAGGGAAACAGGAGGCTGACCATGAAGAAAGAGGACAGCTCCTCAACCAAGCACTTGAATGTGTGTCACAGAAGGAAGACTCGGAGCAGCAGGCCTGGGACAGGTGCTCAGCCCACGCAGTGGCCCAGGCTACAAGCACAACCCCAGGGAGAGGCCTCCCAGGCACCTGCCAAGCACTTCTTTCCTCCAGGAATCCTGGTATGTGCGGGCAGAGGGGCCACCGGGACCATCCTCAATAAAAACTCAGAATGCAGAGTAAAGAGCTTGCCCAGCAGACAGCGTCTTACATGTGCCACCCCACACACCGCCCATCCCATGCCAACTGGGGGGGAGGGCACAGTGGAGGAGGAGCCAGACACGCCTCTAGGGCCCTCCTGCATTAAAATCACAAAAACTATCTCTGCTGCCTCAGATAGGGCTAAATGGTCCCTGCCTGCAGGCAGGTGGCATGTATCCACCAAACACTCAGCTGAATGCTAGTTTAGCTTGTCTTTTGCTAGTACAGGAGACTGAACTCCGGGCTTCACTCCTCTGAGTGTCTCAGCAGTCACTGAGCTGCCACCAAGGGCTCCCTACCTGGCGAGCCTCCTTCCTCCAGCCCCGCAGGACTGCAGGCAGGCGCCACCGCACCGGGCCCCGTACTCACGGTCCACACTGACAGCACACATCGGTCACACCCCTCCTGGGAGTTACCACACGTACAGAACACATCTTAATTCTTGGTTTTAATGAATTAGAACAGGGAGAAATGACCCTCAGAACTAACTTTCTCTTCACTCAGAGAAGCATGTGAGGTCAGGAACACACAGCTACAGAGTGCTCGGGAGGCTGCAGCCTAGTAGCACTGAGTCCTGGACGAGGAGACTCAGACACGTCCACACAACCAAGCGGAGAAAGAAGGGTTGTGGAGGACGGCAGGGCAGTGGGAGGGGACTGGATATGAGAACATGGAACTGAAAGGAAGGGCTGGACAGAGCTCCGACTGTCCACCTGGGGCCCCAGAGTGGTGAGAGGGCAGGGCAGGGCTCCCTGGGGTGCTGCGCGCTGAGCGGAAACACATGAGGACAACGTCATGTGCTGGGAGCGAGACAGCACCCCAAGAGTGAGCAGAGCCCGAAGCCAGCCTGCAAGACGCCCTGCGCTCTTGCTGCGAGAGGGAGGGAGGGAGGAAGAGGCAGGACTGCTGTGGGTCTGAGGTCAGCACGTTATACAGTGAGTTTGATGCCGAAACCAGGGCCAGAGATTTACCTCAGTGGTTCCGGGGTCTGCCTGGCAAG
>PVIC010000625.1:0-59486 GCA_004025085.1 Thryonomys swinderianus | reverse complement strand
CGAGAGTCAGGAGGTCGCAGCCAGATGGTGCTGGGCAGGGAGAGGGGTGCAACAGCGACGCTCAGCGTGCGGGCTCGAGGCATCCACGTTCCTCACATGTCACAACTCCAAGTACTGTGTCCAACTGTTTGTGTGTCACATTCCACGTCCAGCCCCGCTGAGGCCACGGCCTCACCCCCCTAAAACAGGAAGCGTGTGTCCTCAGTCAGAAGCACAGACCTAGTTATTCAAACCTTCAAAGACGACCTGACTAACCAAGAAGCAGGATTATTTGGTGAAAAAGAACAGGCCTTTGTCTGCAGCCCTCAAAAGACCTCAACCCAAGAAAAAAGCGACGGAGCTCACCTTTAGCCACATACTGCTAACCTAAGACCAGGCAGCACTGATCTCTGCAAGCTAAATACTGACGGGCAGGTGCCTCTCCCCACCTCGCCCGCCACCTCAGCATCCGCGGCTGTACTTCAGTCCAATCCAAAGATGCGCTGCGGCGTGCAGTATGAGTGAAGACCGATCACGCTTCCCCACTGTCTGTATCTTGAGCTTACCTATTTTCTTACAGAATTGATTTAGTGTGAAAACACTGGCAGCAAAGGAGAAATCAATGAGAAGCGCTATGCGTCGTGGAAAGCCAAATGGCCCCTTCCCAGAGCTCAGGCTCTGGGCACAGAGGCTCCTGGGTGGGTGTCTGAGGTGCGCCGAGGCCGCCAGGCTGCGAGATGCCCTCCTTCCCTCACTGAGCGCTGTCAGACACACCCATGGATTTTTTTCTCTTCACAAACTATTTTCCCCATCAATTCTGAGATTACAGTCAAGTTTTCTTTTCCCACCCTTTTGATCTCTAACTTGAAAGCTTAACTATTTCTATTCTGCTGATTAAATTTTTAAAAAATATATTGTACACTAGAAGCCATGTCTTATCTAGGGCTATCTTGAATTTTTCACATAAAAACTAAAGGTAAGCCAGGTGTGGTGACATACACCTGTGATCTTAGCAATCCCGAAGACTGAGGCAGGAAGATTACAAGTTCAAACCTGCTCTGGGCAACTTGGTAACTTAACAAAACTGTCTCAAAAATAAAAAGTAAAGCCGTGCGTGGTGGCTCACGCCTGTCATCCCAGCACTCGGGAGGCAGAGGAAGGCAGATTGCTGAGTTCAAGACTTGCCTGAACTACATGGTGAGCTCAGGGCCAGCCTGAACTACAAAGCGAAACCCTGACTCAAAAAAAAAAAAAAAAAAAAAAAAGTAAAAAGCCTGGCTGGGGATATAATTCTGCATGAAGAACTTCAGGTCGATCCTCAGTACCCACCCTAACAACGACTGCCGGGGATGCTCTCTACAGGAGTACCTTTAGTTACTGTGCAGAGGGACAGCTGGTGATCCAGGAAAGCCCCAAGACACTGCCATCTACAGAAGCACTCCGCAAGGTCCAGGGCCTGGGCCCTCAGCCTGACTGCCAGCCCATGCAGCTCGGGAAAAGCTGTGGCTCAGGGCTCCCTCACGTCGGGCGCAGCACTGAGGAAGTCAGTCAGGCAGACATTCCCTCAGTGCATGGCAAAGGGCGCCCCTGGGTGCCGTGGTGAAGCTGCTGAACCAGGCCGCTGGCTCTTCCTCCCCCACTGCTGGGCTTAGCGTGCCACCGCGTGTCATGCCTGCATCATCCGGCGGCCCCTTGCGTCCTGGCCTGTCTCCACGAAGCTCTGGTCTGCTCTGCAAGCCTGCCCCTCAGAGCAGTGGACTCTGGCCTGCACCCTCGGCTTCCGGCACCTGTCACCAGCTCTGAGCCCAGACTCCCACCAGGCTGTTCTGCTGCGTTTTCCTTTAAGTCCCAGATCTAATCAATTAATTTCTAATTTTAACCAAAGTAATAAGTACCTATGTAAAACACCGCCCCATGGGAAGCTTCTGGCCTGTGCGTACACACACCCTGCAGCCGGCCTTGGCTCCCTCTGCTCTCCTAGGGCTGCCCAGAACACCTTCAAGCTCCCCTGCGCACTTCAGGACTGCAGGCTCAGCTGCTCTGGGGGCTCTGTGGGAGTTTCCACCCTGCCTAAATGCCAGGGGCTGCTGAGTTCCGCTCACTGGCTCCCTCGCCCCTGTGGCTCTGTCTCTTACAAGGACACTACTGGATTTGGGTCTCCCTTGCTCTAGAAAGCTCTCACAGTAAGCACCTTATATTAACAAGGCACCTGCAAAAAAGGGCCCCAGTTCAAGGTTGTGGGCGAATGTTCCCTCCTAAAGCTGCACATTCCCCTTCCTAAACTAGATGGGCACCTCTTTGATCACCTTCCGTGGAACAGAACACGGTGGGCTTTCCCTGAGGCCACCAGCTTTCCAGAAATGAACTCTCATGTGTGGACACACAGCTCAGGCTGCAGACTTACTGGACCGGGCTGTGCCTGGTCAGAGCTTAGATCTGCTGGGCCTGGCATGGTCCTCCTCCCCCTCCTACCACGCTCTGACCCTTGGGTCTGGAGCTTGTGGCCCCTCCAGGCCCCGGACAGGTGGGCCAGAACTATCTGCCCATGCGGGCTGGGATTCTAAGCCACTGCCCCTTGCCCACACCTCTGCCAACCCCCTTCCTAACCCTCGCCTCCTCCCTGCCTTCCAAGTCTGGCATGTCGTTATGTGTCAGGACTTGCTTTTGCGCGTGACACCTAGGGGTTCAACTTCCTTGGTACTTTCCCCCATTTCTCCACCTGTCCTCCTCCCAACACTGTATTCTAGCTTTCAGCTGCTGTGGTCTCTCCCCATTCCATCTCGCCAAGGCCAGAAACCTAACCTCCAACAGGATGGACGGACAGGCTGCACCCACAGGTGTGGGTGCGGCCCTGGCCCGGACCGCCCCCATGATGCCTTCCTCTGCGGCCTGCACAGGAGAAGGGCCTCGCTGGACACTGTCCCTTGACCTGGGACTTCCCAGCCACTGGAACCCTGAGCCAAGTGAGCTTCTGCTCACGAACACATTGGCCCACGGTGCCCCTCCACAGCAGCACAGCAGGCCTGAGTGCCACCCTCGCACACTGTGCTGCTTAACCCTTTCTCTCACTCTGTGGGCTTCCACACAGATCACACAGGAAGTCTATATAGTTTCTCTGTTTCTTTTTCCCCCTCTTCTTTCATGAACAAACTTTTTTTCTTGCATCTGTGCAAATGTCTAATGATCCATGCTTATGTAAAACCCTTGACAGATTACTCCATGTCTTCAGGTATCAAATTCTTCATCAGTTGAACCGTGTTCTCCCTGACACCACTGGTCCTGGCATGTGGAACAATCTGTCTCAAAGCTTTCCCTCGCCTTCTGTCCTCCAGAGCAAACAGGAGTGGCTAAACACATACCTTGTGAGACACTACAATCAGGCACAGAAATGAGACAACTTCACCAGAGTGCCACACTAATTCTCCACGTAGGCAGGGACGGATGACCAGAGGGAAGAATACAGAATCGAAACCTCCCAGACATAGGCAAGAGGAAACTGTATACTCTGGATAAAACCTGATTACCAGTACTGACAGGTCAAAACACAAACATCTTCCCCAAATAACATCTTTCCAGAAACTACTCCCTGATGTCCTTGGCCAGTGTGCCAGAGGCACTGTGCTCAGGGCCCAGGTGTCCTCCACAAACTGCCGGGACTTACAACACAGGGACTAGCCAGGAAGAGTAAGAATCATTCCTGCAAAAGTGACTTTTTGCTACAAAAAAACTGCCACCATGTCTCCTAAGGACAACACCCTGGCTGGAGGTACACTGTCGTGTTAAGTGCTTGTCTAGTATGTACAAGACCCTGGGTTCAATCCCCAGCACCAAAAAAATAAAAAATAAAAAATAAAAAGATCATACCACACCTTAAAGAGAAAGCACTATGGGCTACGTGAATCCATTCCAGTCTTCAAAAATACACATTTGGGGGGGGGGGCCCAGGCTCTAAGAGAGGGTCTCATTAGATAGTTTAAGCTGGCCTTGAACTCACTATGTAACTCTGGTATACAAATCATGGTGATCCTCCAGCCTCAGGCTCCCAAGTGCTGGGATTACAGGTGTGCAAGATCATGCCCAGTTCAAAATACACTTTGGGGCCAGAGATTTAGCTCAGTGGTTCCAGCATCTGCCTGGCAAACACAAGGTCCCGAGTTCGATACCTGGCACTACACACCATGCCGGCATGGTGGCTCACACTTATAATCCCAGCACTTGGGAGGCAGTAGCAGGAGGACTGCTGTGAGTTCAGGGCCAGTCCGAACTACAAAGTGAGACCCTGTCTCAAAAAAACTAAAAAGAGGGCCGGAGGGTTGGCTCAGTGGTTCTGGCGCCTGCCTCGCAAGCTGTTAGGACCTGAGTTCGATCCCCGGTTACCACATATAATGCTGGGCATGGTGGCTCACGCCTGTAATCCCAGCACTTGGGAGGCAGAGACGGGAGGATTGCTGAGTTCGCGGCGGCTTGCCTGGGCACCATAGTGAGCTCAGGGCCAGCCTGAACTACAAAGCGAGACCCTGTCTTCAAAAAGCAAAAAAACAAACAAACAAACAAACAAAAAAACTAAAAAGAAAGAAGAAAAGAATGATGCTTTTAACGTGTACCACGTTACTTGCTCCCCTGAGGGCCTAAAACTGAAGAGCACAAAAAGCCGCAGGGCGGATCCCATACCTCCTCCACTCCATCGGTTCTCTTGGAAGCTGCTGCGAAAGCGTCGGATAAATAGAAGTAAACAAATTCTGATCTCCAGCACCTACAATGTAAACACAAAACCAGTTATGGCACTTTTAGGCTCGTACAGGTAAACAGGCTTCAAAGTTTATTAAAGTGATATTCTTAGATGGATACTCAGTAAAACAACATCACAACAACACAGGACCGTCTGGCTGCTTTAAATGACTGGTCTCAGTAACCCAGGACTGGGCAAAGGCAGCAGGAGGGGGCCTCCTACTCCCCCGCTGTTTCCCCAGGAGAGCAGAGCTGGAAAGGAATGACCTGCGCAGCCCGGCTGGGATGATATTACAGGAAGAAAAGCTAGCTAGGCACTTGGTAGACAGATACATAGAAATGGCCCTCGGAAGCAGCAATCTGGAGGTGAGCACTGCCAGAGGAAAAAGCTACCCCACCCACGTAGGATAAATACCTGTGATTGATATTCCAAACAGTCAGCCACCAGATATTCTAAAGAGGGCACCAACCTCCTGGGGTGGAGGGCTGAGACTTTAACCCACCTCCCCAGAAAAGAGCTGGAGTCAAAAGTTCCTGTTTGGTTACTTGTTACTGACTTGATCTCTCATTGGATCCCCATTTAATCAATGTTACCTGAGCAGTTATAATTGTTGTAATCTTACTGGTTGATCACGGTTTGGTTTAATTTGTATGGTTTCTCATTGTACCAATGTTACCTAAGCTACTATATTTGCAATGTTACTGGTTGATTGTAATTTTGTCCCACTTTAGACCCACCTCACCTTGTGGCTTTGCTCCATAAAAGCCCTCTAAAAAGTGAGGTAGGTAGGTTACCCACTTTCCGGGTTCCCCATTCTGTCTCTCTTAGGCAGAAGATTTCTCTCTCAATAAAATTTTCCCACTCAAACCTTCGTCGTTCCTAGAATTCATTCGTCGATTTTTAGAGAACACAAACTTGGGCTTCTGGTGGGGAGTTAGGCCTTAACTCTCCTGTGTCAAAGAGACAGGTCCCACTGCTATTCAGCGCCACTTTCTAAAACCTCTGGCCAGTCAGGAAACGCGTCCTGGACAAAGCAGCCTAGAGAGGTAAATGGGAGCCCCTCCCTGGCACACACTAATGCTTGCACATCACCAGCAGGAGCTAGGGTGCCCTGGGCTCCCTGTGGGCAGAGTGAAGAGCAGCAGCAGGCGTCTGTCCTCCGTCCAGCGCTCACCATCACACCGGGACGACTGGAACCCCCAGCAGAGAAGCACGGTCAGGAAGAGGCAAGCGTGTGCCAGGACGGCCCGAGCCTGGGGTCTAACGTCAGACCTCAGCAGCTGCGTCCAGCCTGGGCCGGGCGCAAAGACCCACTCTATCCACAGAGCGACTACTCGTCTGCGCTACCCTGCACCACGCGTGACTATCAATGCTACACTAAGACACTGCTCTTCAAGCAAAACTACTTTCCTAATAGTTTTTATACTGATCTTAAACAAGTCTTTGGGAACCCACAAGACCATTAACACATTTGCTGCTTCTGCGCTAATGAATCTAAAAGGGAAAAAAGTCTCCCAGAAATCACTGGCAATGTCCAGTTGCTACAGAGAGAAATGACATTTCTGGGCAGCGGGAGTGGAGGCCAGGGCAGCTCCAGGAGCCTGGGTGCCCGACCCTGTTCAGCTCTGTCACTGACCAGCCGGCTGCACTTGGCAGCCGGAGTGGCAGGGAGCTGGGGGCAGTGTGGGTGGGTCTGCATACATACAACCTCCATAAGGCCTGGGGAGCAGAGGGTGAAGGGGCCACAGTCACTACATGTTTGTTAAAATAAAAACAAGTTTTAGAACTGATCACTTTCTACCTGATTCATTTATTTGATGGTTGCCTTAGAAACCGATGAAGAGCCGGGCGTGGTGGCTCACGCTGTAATCCCAGCACTCGGGTGGCAGAGACAGGCGGATTGCTGAGTTCAAGGCTTGCCTGGGCTACATAGTGAGCTCAGAGCCAGCCTGAACTACAAAGTGAGACCCTGTCTCAAAAAAAAAAAAAAAAAAAAGAAACTGATGAAGAAAGAAAGTCTTGAGGACTAGGGAGCAGAGTGCCAAAGCACCTGCCTAGCCTTCCTGAGGTGCTGGGCTCACTCCCCAGCATGGCTGACAAACAACAAAAAACCTTTCGTTAGCTTCAAGTTTCTGATGTTTGTCAATTTTTGGTGCTTCACTAAATAGTTTCCAGGTTAATGTGTAAAAATCAGCATTGATCACTAAATGGAAACTAAGTCAACCACATGGACACCTTCACATCTTCCACAGCCTGCGCAGCCTCATGGGCTGGCACAGAAGAAGCACGCAGCGGAGAACGGAGCACCTCTGTGCGACACCCTCCTGGGCAGGCTCCCTCAGGAGGCTCTCTGCTGTACAGGAAGTCCGTGTAGGGACTAGAGAGGAACGACTTTTCTTATACTCTGTCATGGACAACTGGGTAGCCTGTGCCTCCATTTAAAAAGGTCAACCAGCCCACCTGCCAGGGGACACGTCAGCTGACCTAATGGGAAATTTAACCTAGGAACTTTAACCTCAGTTTCTCCTGGGGGCTAAAATATGTGCCAGCAAATTCACATACTGTACCACGGTCCAACCCCCCCCTTAGAATATAACTGCATTAAAGATAAGATCTTTGACATTGACAGATGACTACATTAAAATGGGGTCCTGAGGGCCGGAGATTTAGCTCAGTGGTTACGGCGCCTGCCTTGTAAGCACAAGGCCCTGAGTTCGATCCCGGTAACCACATACAATGCTGGGCATGGAGACTCACGCCCACCAGCCATCAATACCACATACCACAGTGCCGGGCGTGGTGGCTCACGCCTGTAATCCCAGCACTCGGGAGGCAGAGGCAGGAGGATTGCTGACTTCAAGGCTTGCCTGGACTACATAGTGCGCTCAGGGCCAGCCTGAACTACAAAGTGAGACCCTGTCTCAAAAAACAAAACAAAACAAAACAAAAAAAACGGGGTCCTGAGAAGGGTCCTCAGCCAGCCTGATAGGTGTCTCAATAAGGACAGAAACAGGGCGATATGCTCCAGGCCAAGGGAAAGCCAGCATGCTGAACAAGGGACAGGTTTCTGCTGAGCTCTCTGGGTGGTGGCATTATGCCATGCTGCCCCAGTAACCCGCCCAGTGAGCAAGAATGCAAAGAAACACAGCCCTGATTTCCCAGCATATATGGCTATTATTATTTTACTCTTAAGAGGTCCTGTCAAGTACTATGAAAATGAAGGCGGCTTTTAAAATGGGGCGGTGTTGCCAGTGCATAATGGACAGGAAAGCAAATCCAAAGAACTCCATCAGAGCTCCTAGGCCAGGCACTCAGTTACAGTGGTACTTGCCTCACGAACTTAATTCTTCCCATGATTCTGATCAGTAATCAAATTGGACAAGAATCAAATCAAATTCAATGGTCAGGTTCACTGTTGACCTTATAGGGAAATTTGATTCAGTTCTCATCCAATTCAGCTTGTGACCGGAATCACGAAAAAAACTAAGTCCATGAACCTCAGTGGGTACCACGGCCCAGGCCCAACAGTGTCTGCCTGCCTGCCCGCAGGCATACCCTCCCCAGGGCAGGCGCCGAGGCCTGCAGAACCCAGATGCGAGACACTGCTAAAAACACCGAGCAGCAGAAGGCAGGCCAGCTGGGCTCAGAGCGCCCTGCTGGAAACCTCTTCTGACCCGGAGGCTATGAAACAGCCAACTCAGCCCTTTTCTTCCCACAGCTCAAAGTTCTTCTTTGGTGAGGGAGCAGAGACCTACATATAGGGTCACTTAAAAGAGTAAGCCGCCACCACCCCACAAACACAGATCTCTCCCCACGTGCACCTCCACCTATGGCACCAGTTCTTGCGGCCAACAAGGCCAATGCCAAGACAAGAGCCCCTGGCCAGGCTGAGGGAGTGCGCCCCCCCACAGGAAGGTGAAGGGGTAGTGGCACCTTGCCTGGCACGCCCAACTAAGAGGCAGGCACATGAGCCCCTGAGTGTGACAGCACCAGGAAGTGCAGGAGGTAGCAGGGCTCTGCAGCGCAGGGCACTCCCTGTGGTTATGTGCCCAGACCACCAGGCTGCCTAGCCTCAGGAAACCCAGACAGAGACAGAGGCAGAGTCCGGGACTGCCCCATGAACCACTCAGCTCTCTCATTACTAGGCTGGCACAACTCCACTTCCTGTCTTGGCAGCCATGGGAGGATAGGGCTTCCCTGGTTCCCCGGGCACTGTGGGCTCTCCAAGCTGTTAGGAGCTCAGACTCGGGCTCTAATCACGTCATTCACAACTCTTATGTTTCAAGCTGATAGCGGCGCATTACACATGGGAAGGATGACCTAACTCAGTAACTAACACCCGACAGGCGACAGCCCGACGCACTCGGGCTGCTGCTCCAACAGCAGACTGGGTGCCTCAAAAGAAGCAGACTTTATTTCTTAGGGCTCTGCAAGTCGGAAGTCCAAGGTCAGGTGCCTGTGGACTCGTGAGGTTGGCTTCTGGCTCCCAGTCTGCCTCGTTCTCACTGTGCCCCACACAGTGGAAGGGGGGAGGTTCTGAGGACTACGTATTAAGTGCGTCCTGGGCACTGCCCCCATGGCCCCGGGCTCCCCCTATGGCCCCAGCCCCAACCCTACCACAGCGGGACAGCACAGAGGACAACCACTGGTTCATCACATCAAGAGAAGGCCACCTGCTCACTGCCGCGCGTGAGCACGCTGGCCTGCGCTCTTCACACAGACCCCAGGAGAAGGCCACCACACACAATTTTGCCTCCAAAGGCCACACTGAGGGGTGACCAGGACCTTCTTCCCAGGCAGGCCTCTGCCAGCAACTCCAGCCTTGACTGGTAGCCTGGGCTTGAGGACTGTGTTCCGACAAGTCACCCAGAGCTTCTCAAGTGGCCCACGGTCAAGCAGCTCATGATCATCAGTGCTGGGGTTAAAACCCAGGGGCCTGACTTTCAACCAAGGATTTTTATCACTGCTCGGCCCTGCTTCCCAATCTTCTGAATTTACTAAGTGTACTGCTTAACCTGCTGAAGCTATCTTGACAGTGACTGGTTCCAAACACCTGCTGATAGAGCGAGCATTTCTGACATCTGCTTCTCCTTGCACCAGCTTTAAGTGTGCAAAGCTGTAACGGCTCTAACCGAGAAGTGCAAAAGGACTGGGAAAGAGGCAAAGAAACACACTGTTCAGTCGAAGCATGGTTGGCATATAGCTTTCCTGAATAAACACCCCTCACCACTATTTTCAACGTCAGTATTTCCACTTGGAAACTGATATTGGTAAAGATCTTATATAAAAATTTTAAATGTGTTACATTATAGTTTTTCTTAGGCTTACTTGCTCTTCATATCTTCTTAGTGAAGGAAAATATGTGCTTCAACCTGTTTATGACACACATGACTGTTTTCAACAACTGACCGGCCACATCTTATTCCAAAGGTTTCGATGTGCTAAGCAGGATTCAGGCTCCACAGCTTTAGTGGGTGCAAAAGACAGGAATATGGGCTAGAGATTTAGCTCAGTGGTTCCAGCGCCTGCCTAGCAAGCACATGGTCCCTGGTTCAATGCCTGGTATCCACATACAACAATATCAGGTGTGGTGACTCACGCCCACCAGCAATCAGTACCACATACCACAATGCCTGGCATGTGGCTCACGCCTGTCATCCCAGCACTCAGGAGGCAGAGGCAGGAGGATTGCTGAGTTCCAGGCTTGACTGGGCTACAGAGTGAGCTCAGGGTCAGCCTGAACTACAAAGCAAGACCCTATCTCAGAGAAAAAAAAAAAAAGGAACTGATTAGGCTCTGGTCTAAGAGAGGACTTGTGTGGGGTGGGGGAGCAAGCCTCCCACACTGGGCACCTTGCCAGGGGATGAAGGATCCTGGTGGGGACTTGCAAGTTCTTGAGACAGCAGGGCTATGAGTCAGGATGACCTAACATTAAGGCTCCTTCAAAGGAAACACATCACTTAGGTAACTATATAGAAAACTTTGAAGAAATAGCATGCAGAAGGTGGACATGGTAGCACACACCTGTAATCCCAGCACTCAGAAGGCTGAGGCAGGAGGATCACTGTGACTTCAAGGCCAGCTTGAACTACACAGTAAGACCTTGTCTCGAAAGAAAGAAGAAAGAAAAGAAAGAAAAGAAAGAAAGAAAGAAAGAAAGAAAGAAAGAAAGAAAGAAAGAAAGAAAGAAAGAAAGAAAGAAAGAAAGGAAGGAAGGAAGGAAGGAAGGAAGGAAGGAAGGAAGGAAGGAAGGAAGAAATAGAAAGAAAGAAAGAAGGAAAGAAAGAAAGAAAAAGAAAGGGGGAGAGAAAGAGAGAAGGAAGGGAGAGAGGGAGGGAGGGAGGAAGGAAGGGAGGAAGAAAGGAAAGAAGGAAAAGAAAGTTTTGGAAATACTCTTACAGAGGGCCTGTCTTTGAGCCCCAGCAGGCACATCTGCCCAGAGACCACATGTGTATGTCCTCCACAGCTCTTCGGTAACACGGACCTTCAAAAGGACAATAGAAACATCCAAGGTCACACACTGGCAAGTCATCTTGGCCTGTTCGATATGTGTAGATTTGCTATTACTCATAGATGATGTCAGTACAGTAATGAAAGTTAATTATGCTTCAACTGGGAGCACTTTTATGGGGAAGATGCACAATCCTGGAGCAGCGAGCCCCCAGCAGCAGTCCTCTAGAGTATCTGTACGAAAGGCCTTCCCATCTGGGGTAGGACAGGGAATGAGGCAACCAGAAAGGGAAGCTGTGTGGGAAGAGGACCCTGTGGGCAGATGGTGAAGCTTCCTGTACCACCCTGCGCAGCCCTGACACTGGCCTCCCTCCCTGGGAAGGCAGGTAGTGTGGGAAACAAGTGAGGGGCCTCCACAATTTTGCCTTCTAAGGCCACGCTGAGGCATGACCAGGACCTTCCTCCCATGCAGGCCACTGCCACCAACTCCAGCCTTGGCTGGAAGCCTGGGCTTGAGCACTGGGTTTGAGGGCTGCCTCCTCAAGGAGACCCCACAGCCCAGTTCCCAGCAGTTCAGCCAATAAACAAGCCCAACAAACTTATATAAAATGTGTCACCGCCCCATAGCCCTCCTGTAAGATCTATCTCAGCGGACGGTGGAAGGCAGCTGCACTCCCCACCCACATGTCACCTGCAGAACCGCAGCACGTGCGCAGGGACTGCTGTGGGTGTTGCTCTGTGCGGTGCAGGACAGGCTGGGCCAAGACCAAGGCGAGAAGACAGGGCGCGAAGACAGGGCGCTGGCAGTCCTCCCCCCAGGAGAGGGCCACGCAGAAACTCCTGCCTGCGTTTAGACTTCTGGCCTGGAGGAAGGAACCCTAAACAATGTTGTAGAGGACTCAGTGAGGAGGGTTAGGGTACAGAGGGCAGAATACAGTCATTCCCTGGGACAAGAGACTGGTTCTAGGACCCAGTGGACACCCAAATACCAGCGTACTCAGGCCTTTTGCACAGAGGCATGCAATCCCCTGCACATCATGTCAGCAACTAGTACAGCATAAAGGCCATGTATATCACTGCTGTCACGTACTGTTTGGGAATAAAGACCGTAAGAACCGTGCACAATACAGTCCAAACACAATTTGGCTCAATAGCTGGTTGAATTCAGGGGAACAGACAGAATTACTGACCCAAAGGGCAAACTATATACACTAGATATTTTTTTTCCAAAGACAGGGTCTCACTTTGAAGTTCAGGCTGGCCCTGAACTCACTATATAGCCCAGGCAAGCCTCGAACTCAGCAATTCTCTTACCTCTGCCTCCCAAGTACTGCAGTTACAGACATGAGGCCCCAGGCCCCGCGATTTTTTTGTATTTTTGAGAGAGTCTCACTCTGTAGATCGCACTGGGCTTGAACTTACTATGTAGCCCAGGCTGGCCTCAAACTCACAATGACCCTCCTGCCTCAGCTTCCCAACTGCTAGCATTACAGGTGTGCACCACCACATTTGGCTTACATGAGGGTTTTTAAAAAACATTTCATTTTAGAGATCTGATTTTGAAAGTAAACATTTCACGTAATTACAATACAAAATTAAATCATGTAAGATTTTCCCTAAAAACACCAGCAAAAAATTTTTTTCCTTTTTTTTGAGACAGGGTCTCGCTTTGTAGTTCAGCCTGGCCCTGAGCTCACTATCTCACTATGTAGCCCAGGCAAGCCTGGAACTCAGCAATCCTCCTGCCTCTGCCTCCTGAGTGCTGGGATGACAGGCATGAGCCACCATGCTCGGCACTGTGGTATGTGGTATTGATGGCTGGTGGGCGTGAGTCTCCACGTCCACCATTATATGTGGTTTCCGGGGATCGAACTCGCTTGCAAGGCAGGCGCCGTAACCACTGAGCTAAATCTCCAGCCCACCAGCAAAAATTTTATGACTGAAGTTAAACACATGTATACACACTTGCCAGTAAGATTAAACGGAGAAGGGTGACGAGCAGCTCTAACCCTGCAGATGTGACTGTGTCCTCCCCACAAGGTACATCTAGATGCTGCAGAGCACTGCTAGACACTTAGAAACGCGCCCCCAAGCCCACTGCTGCTGGAGTTAGCACTGTAGGACACGAGGACTGGAGACAGTGCTCCCTGGCCCACCACACAGGTCACCCGGCCTCAGGCAGAAACCCCAGCCCTCAGGCCTACCCCACCCTAGTCCCCTGAACTCCAGAGTACCCCAGCCCAGCTCAGCCTCCTCCTAACCCCACTAGTCCCAAGTCCCGTGAGGACTTCAGTGCAGGAGGAAAAAAGAGAAGATGGTGCAGTTAAAAACCTATAGTCTTGAATTTTAATGGAAAAGATTTTATCTTTAAAATGCAAAAAAGACCCATTCCTAGCTCTGTCACTGGAAGGGTCCAGCAGAAATACGAAGATCAAGTGAAGCCCAAGTTTGTAGGCCTCAGTTTTGAAACACCATGTCTGCCAAAGGGAACCGGGACTCCCTTGAACAGTGGCTAGCTGCCGATGGTGAGGAACCCGACAGAGGATCCAGACCCAGAAGTGAGCCTGGAAAGAGGACATCAGACAGGTAGCAACCGCAACAGCCTACAGGCACTGGGTTTCTACACAGAACCCGAAACCAGCTAACATCACCAGGGAAGGACACAGGGTATACCAGCTTGTGGTGGTGAGTGGTTACACAAAGGGAAAAAGGCTGGGCACACAGTGTCACCCACTACTGGGTAACCAAAGTTTATCATCATACATGTATATATGGATGCATACTCTTCAAAGCAACACTCCAACTACTCAATGGAAAGAAATGTCAAAATTAGTATTTCTTAATTCTGCAACCTTTAGGGAACTGGCAGACAGTCAGACATTAGCACCTGCAGCAGAACTCACCACCTGTGATGAAACAGTTTTGCCAAAAGAAGAAAAATCCCAGCCAAGCTGACCCCGCAGTGAGATCAGGACCCACAAGATGTTCTGCACAAACACAAGGACAAGAAGTGGGCCTCTTCTCTAAGAGAATTAATTTCTTTTAAACTATCTGGATACTAGTTTAAGCAAAAAAAGATTTGAGACACAGGAGATATAAGGAAGAAATCACTGTAGATAGAAAAGGGGTGTGTCCTTACAAGTCCTGATCTGTTGAGATACACACAGCCTTAGCTTGGACATCTGAAACAAGGTACCAACAGACCAGGCAGCTCAGAACAGAAACTTATCTCTGGCAGTTCTAAAGGGCACAAGTGCAAGACCAAGGTGCTGCAGGACGTGGGGGGCACATCTGTGATCTCAGCTATTTAGGAGGCTGAAGGAGGATCACATTTGACCCCAGCCTGAGCAGCTTATTAAGGCCCTGTCTCAAAATAAAAATAAACAAACAGGGCTGGAGATATAGCTCAGTGGTTCCGGCGCCTGCCTTGCACGTGCAACTTCCTGAGTTCGATCCCAGTAACCACATAGAATGCTGGGCGTGGTGACTCACGCCCACCAGCAATCAATACCACATACCACAGTGCCGGGCATGGTGGCTCATGCCTGTAATCCCAGCACTCGGGAGGCAGAGACAGGAGGATTGCTGAGTTCCAGGCTTGCCTGGGCTACATAGTGAGCTCAGGGCCAGGCTGAACTACAAAGCGAGACCCTGTCTCAAGAAACAAAAACAAAAACAAAACAAACAAACAAGGACCAGTGACACCCCTGGGTTCCATACATGGTACTGGAAAAAGAAAAATCAAGTTATTAGCAGATCCGGGTTACCATCATCAAGGTTGACTGATGAGTGTCTTGCTCCCTGCTTCAGTCACCTGGACTGTCCTTGTTGGTAGAGGAAGGGAAGCTGGGAGCCAGGAACCCTTTCTTCCTCTTCTTACAAGGCCACCAATCCCATCATAAAGGGTCCCACCTATCCTCCAGACCTGACCATCCTAAATACTTCCCAAAGGCCCACCTCCTAATACCACTGCACTGGGAGATAATAGCTTCAACACTCCATTTCAGAGGAAACACATATATTGAGTCCATAGCACATATACTTATGGGAAAAAGATACATTGTCTGAGAATGGTCTCAAAATATTAAAACAAAGCAGGGAATGGGATAGGGTACAGAGAAGACTGGCCAATTCACCCAACTGGGAAGGTGGGTAAATTTCCTTATGCTATTCTATTTTTGATAGTGCTCATTTCTACAATAAAAAATGACAGATATTACCATTTCTCCATTTTCCTTATTTTCTCTCTCTTCTTTTTTCCTCAGCACTGACCACCTAACACACACATAATGTACGTATGTGTACTGCCTGATCCCCCTTGCTAGGACATGAGCTCTAAAGATCAGGTTCTTTTACTCACAGAAGGAAAACACCACCAAGCACCCACGGTAGTACCTGGCATGGAAAAGGTGCTAAGTACTATCTGCTCGTTGCTGACCACACCCACCTCTTTCATGGTGTACGAAATGGACAAACCAGGCTCCCAAAGGACTGGGCATCCTGTAGAAGAAGTAAGGATAGTACTGGGTATCAAGTTCTAAGATTCTGAATTGGATTCTGGAATAAGATTAAGCAGAATTTTTCTAGTCTGTAGCAGACTTAGTTCTTAGAGAGCTGAGTGAAGTAAAGAAAAGTGAAGTTTTAATTTTACTTACTCTGTGGAAAGCCTCCTGTTAAGGAATATTTTAGGGACAAGCCTCCCCTTTTTCTGTGGGCAGGTGTTATCTGACTTCTCTGAGCATGTGGCAAAGGCTGATGGGAAAGAAAGACCAAACACCTTGGAACTGGCCCTTGAGGTGCTACTACATAGACGACTGTCATGCCCAGAAAAGCTGGCCCTGGCCCTTCCACTTCAGCAGAAGTCCAGACAGCCCTTCCTATCTCTATCCCTGATGTTCAGAGAACTACAAGTGCCCACAAATGGTGTGCTGCAGTTGTAGTAAAATTACCATTCAAACGAGTTGCTGCCAGTTCTGGAGCGCTACTGAAAACACCAGCACTGGTCTGGGGAATGTAGCTCAGTGGTGCCCCACCTGCACCCTGAGAGCAAGGTCCTTAGTCCAATCCCTGGTGCCACAAAAAAACAAAAAGAAAGTATCAACCCTGAAATGTATGCAATCAACAGGTTAAGTAACCACCAGAGATACTGGGGCCCTTCCCCCTTCACAGTTGGTAAATTCAGGTCTGGAGCCCAAATCCAGAGGCTCAGCAGAAGGAAGCAGCTGTCTAAGGTGTAGCAGAAAGGGCTCCTGAAAATAGAGCACAATTCCAAGCTGACGGTGTGAGAGTTAGTTTCAGGGTGATGAGGTCAATTAAGAAAGGCCACAAGTCAGTGGAGCATCAGTGATTCTGCCCCTTGAGTGAGACATCCAGGGAAGGAACATGTCCTTCCGAACACATCTTGAGTCAGAAACCAGTCTTTATTCTGAAACAGAAAACTGACCTTGTCATTGGGGGGAAAAAAATCAAAGCTAAAACTTTAGATCAATAGCTCAGCTGGATTCGTTCCAGTTTCATCTAGCATTTTTCACATTAATAAAGTATATGCCAGGAATTCAACTGCTCTGATGAGGGATGCAGTATAGTTTTCAACTGCTCTACTGTCACTCCTATGTGTTTCAGACACATTCTTCAGTATTTATAAGCTCTAACTAGTCTTGGTTTAAGCAGATCCTGTACTGAAATAGGCCCTTTTCACCACAGCCCACTAGACAGGAAATGGAGAATCTTTCAATTATGAGTTTATTATAACTCAAAAAATATAAAATAGCTCAGCAAGGTTCTAAAGTAATAATCATGTGTTTTATTTACCCTAATTTCATGGAACTTTCCGCTCTTTTTCTCCTATCCACATATTTACCTAACTAGGTTAGTACCATATTTCTAAATACAGTTCATTTTCACTTACATAAAATGTTCTAATTCTCTTTTGTTGTTTTTTTTTAGGTTTTTGAGAAAAGGTCTTGCTTTGTAGTTCAGACTGGCCCTGAACTCACTAGGTAGCCCCGGCAAGCCTGAACTCACAGCAATCCTCCTGCCTCTGCCTCCCTAAAGGCATGAGCCACCACGTCCGGTATTGTGGTATGTGGTACTGGGGATCAAACTTGGGACCTTGCACTTGTCAAGCAGATGCCAGAACCACTGAGCTAAATCCCCAACCCTAAATGCTCTAATTCTTAAAAAAAAAAAAAAAAGCTGAGAAAAGTGGCCTCTCAGTGAACCTGTTTAAGTATCTTCCTCCTACCCTTATCTGCACTGTTTGAACACTGAATCTGCTCCTCCTTCAGAAGAGAACAGGAATGCAACCACAGTTCCACCCCCAGATGCATAAAAATAAGCTTTCCAAGTGTTAAAAAAAGTTTACTTTTAATGCAATCTTTTAAAGAAAACTTTCAAATGAACTTTCTCTCAAAGTTTACTGAAGCTACTTTCTTTTCTGAGATTCCTATGACTGAAAGGTTATCCCAAGATAGAGACACCTCCTCATTCTGCAGAAGAAAACCTCCACCAATATGCACGATCCAGCAAGCCAGCAGGAAGAGAGTCTGTGGCTGTCCTGCACACATACATGAGACTGAATGTGAGCCATGTTCCCCAACCTACCAGGGCAGTAAATTCTATTCCCTCAGTTACTGCCAAATCTAACAGAGCATAGAGTGTTCTCAGCTGGGTATTTTACAGGAGATAAAATGTGTTCCTAAGCTAAGGAATGAGAAATACAATCAGACAGGTGTGACTGTCCTAACCTGCAATCATACTGAGCCCAGCCTTCTGGAGAAGAATGTTCAAGATTTGGAAGATACCACAAATTTCCTGAGCAATGGAGAAGCACCAGGGAGTGACAAGGCCTCAGCATGAGACCTGCTGTATCTATCTATCCACTCTAAACTGAAGGTTCACAGTCGCAAGTTGACAATCACTCTGGAAAGGAAAAACCAGCTGCTGTTGAACCATCCAAGCCTCGTAACTCCAAATCAGACTGCTAGTTCTGTAAGAAACTCCATTCCCTAAAGCTAAAGCAACAAACGAACTTCACACAGCGATGAGGGACCGGAGGTGAGGGAGGAAGAAGGCATCAGGAAGAGTTGCACTGGAGACCTACAGAAGTCTCATCACAGGCACCAGGTTTTGCAATAGACAGAGTGCTTCTGTTCAAAGTGTGTAAGGCAATTCTGAAAAAGTACCTGTACAAAGCCAGGGGAACAAAAAATGCTGTTGGCAGTCAAAACCCTGCTATCTGTAGTTTGAAAGACTGCTCCGCAAGGCATCAAAGTATCAGCAAACACTTCAACACTTCTCCTAAGCTCAGTTTTTAAAAGTATGTCATTTAAAGTTACACTACGAAAATCGGAGAACATTTTCTCTCGAACACGAAAGCAGCTCCTTCACATGCGCCTCAGACGCAGGCAAAGAACCGACAGGCAAAGGCAACGGTCTGGCTGTCCACAGCGTGGCCTGCTGGTGGGCCGGTCCCTGACCTCAAGGCCGGCTTCTCCTCTGGGGGGGCCGGCGCCCGCCCGAAGGCCGCCGGATGACCCCGCGGCAACTCGCCCGGGACACCTGCCAGTCTGGCTGCTTTAAAGCACCCTGTGCTCACGCGGCCTCCTCGAGAGTCGGGGCTCCCGCCGCAGTTCTGCACCAGGTGCCTGGGCTAGAAAGGGCTGCACACGACTCCCCGGAGCTGGACAGAGCTGAACGGAGGCCCCTCATGCCGCCCAGGGCACGTGAACCCAGGCAGGGCTGCACTGAGCCGCTGCCCGGAGCTGCACACCACAGCCCCATCCTGGCGGACTCCCCCGACCCGAGAGCAGCTAAGCGACCACAGCAGCAACTGCGGCTCAGGGGCGCCCGGGGTCGGAGGTTACCACGGCGGGGCCAGAGGCTGCCCGCGGAGGCCGCGCTCCCGCCGGCCACACCTCCGGGAAGCGGAGGCCCGGAGCGCGGGGAGCGGTCGCAGGGTGCGAGGCAGGGATGGACCGGCCGAGCCGCGCCCCCTCACGCCGGCACTCACAGGTGACGATGGGCTTGTTCTCCATGGTGTAGACCACCGGCGGCAGCGGCTCCTCAGGGGCGTCCATGGGCGTCCGGCGTCACCGGCCCGGCCCGCCGCGCCCCATGGGCACCCGAGGCCGCGCCGGGCGAGCCGCGCCCGCGCCTGAGCCGCGCCGCCGGCCCTGAGAAAGCTCTCGCTGGCCTCCCGCCGCGCCGCTCTCCGCCGCCGCCGGCCGCGTCCACTTCCGGCCCCGGCGCGGCCGCATGACCACTTCCGGGGCGCGCGGCTGGAAGGGGCGGGCCTTGGCGCGCCTGCCCCTCCCCCCGGAAAGGGGCACGACCGAAGCGGGAGGGGCCGCGGGCGCCCCGGAAGGAGCCGCGCGGGGCGGGACGTGGGGCGGGGCGCCTGCTCGCGGGCCCTGCGGCTGCGCGCCCCGCCCCTCCGCTCGGCGCGCACAGGCCCTCGGCGCGCCTCCCGCTCCTGCACCCCTGCTCCGGGCCTGGCCCCGGGTGGGCGGTGGGCCCGTGCTGGGTGGAGCGCCCCAGTGAAAGCTGACTTTCGCCTATGGGAGTGTTCTGTGCAAGTAAAGCGGTTTGAGGTAACTTTCAAATGAACTTTTGAAGAAAGAACGTGTGGCGTGGTCCTGAGTGTGAACAGGGCCGCTGGGGCTGTGGTGGCCTCCGACGTGCGGGGCTGCAGGGCAGAGCCGGCCCTAGACCAGCGCAGCTGAAGCCGGAAGGAGCCGCGCTTGGGGACCCCAGGTCCTTGCGGGGCAGGTGAAGTCGCCAGTCCAGCAGGCTGCGGGACAGACCTTGGCGTCCAGGACCTTCAGCTGAGGCGTCAGGTTAGGACTGCGCGGCCCAGGCCCAGCAAACTGGATCTGTAAAGTCTCAGAGAAGCTTTGACGTACCATATTTCTGTCTCTCGCATTCTTTATTTTTATTTCTATAACACAGCTCCTTAAAAACATTCTTAGCCCAGAGCTGCCAACTCCTGCCCCCAGAAGGCCTGTCCTACACTTCCGTGAAAGCTTCAATGCACTTTTAGAAAGTTTGGGGTTCAAGTCCTGCCGACTTAGAAGACCTGTATGCTCCTCCAAGACATGAGGGCCTACGACTGAACCGACTGGGCAGCGCAGGGGAGAGACTGCAGAGCCCATGATGGGGGAACCCAGGTCACTGCAGCGCACCTCTCACTGATGCCCGGACATACAAAAATCCTGGGCACGGTTATACCACAGATTGGTGGGCTCCTGTGCGCCCTGAGGAAGGATCGGACAGAAGCCCACCGGCCTGGAAACAAAGTCGACCTTCTTATGCCAGAGCTTGAGGGAAAAAGCTATGGTACAGGAACCCCTCCCTGGCCCCAAGGAAAAAGGGTAAAACTGTTATGGCACCTGCAGGGTGAGCCTGGGCCTGGTCTCTGGATGCCGTCACAGGGACAGGTAGAGTTTCAGCTGCACCCACGCTCTTCTTTATAACGCCTCTCTGTGGTACAGGTCTCATTTCCAGCTTCAGGCTCCCCCTCGGGGTGTGATTTTTTTGCTGTGCTAATAAAGGCAGTATCAGTGAATTTACTGACGGTTCTACATACGCATTTGTCCCTGCCACCTGGAATTTGTCCCTTATCATCTGGGAAAGCTCCAAGTTGAGTTTTTGGAGCAAGACAGATCACTCCCCTGCCCCCATGGACTTGATTTTAATGATATTGGAGGTATTTTGTTTTTGTATTCTGGTTCTGGCTTCTTGGTGTCCCCGCTGGCAAGTCTTTGATGGCTGGAGTGACCTCCCTCCTCTACATGTGAGCTCCTACTTTTTCAGTGTTTGTTGACCCCAGGCCGGGGCTGGTTTAGTGTCTCACAGAGAATCAGAGACGTGGGCTGGAGGGTTAGCTCAGTGGTTCCGGCACCTGCCTCGCAAGCACAAGGACCTGAGTTCGATCCCTGGTAACCACATAGAATGCTAGGCGTGGAGACACGCTCACCAACAATCAACACCGCATACCACATTGCCGGACGTGGTGGCTCACGCCTGTAATCTCAGCACTCGGAAGGCAGAGAAAAGAGGATTGCTGAGTTCACGGCGGCTTGCCTGGGCACCATAGTGAGCTCAGGGCCAGCCTGAACTACAATGTAAGACCCTGTCTCAAAAAGCAAAAAAAAAAAAAAAAAAGAATCAGACGTGCCAACCATAGCCAAGACGCAGCCAATAGAAATCAGCCTGTGGTGGCCCAGATGCTTTCATAATGACTCTAAGGCAGCTCTAACAAATATGTTCAAATGATAAAAGGAGGTCCATGGCCATCTCACCCCCCTGAACGTGACCAGTTGTGTCTGATCTCAGAAGCTAAGCAGGGTGGCACCTGGTTAGAACTTGGGTGGGAGATGAAGTGTGTGGACAGACACAGTGTGGAAAGAGACAGACTTACAGCAGAGGATAGAAAGTAGCCAAAAGAATCTAATGAAAATTCTGGAGCTGGAAAGTACAGTAACTGAAATGAAATCTTCCTAACAGACTGGAGATGGCAGAAGCCAGTGACCTTCAAGGCAGGTGAGTAGAAATCATTCAGTCTGAAGAGGAAAAATATCAAAGAAAAGTAAACAGCTTTGGGGGCCCAGGCAACAGTAGCAAAAGGCCCAACTCACATGCAGCAAGAGTTACAGGAGGACAAGAGCAGGGCAGGAAAAATGAAAAAAAGAACATACAAAAGCACCTGAGGAACAAGTTTATTGATAGGTCGAGAAACAGCAAAGTGTGCACAGCGTACATCAAAAGAAAAAGCAGGCCCTTCCTAAACTAATGAAAATGAGAGACAAGGAGATGTCTTTACAAGGCAGCCAGTAAGTGAGATGTTACCGTCAAGGGAGCAGCAAGCAAGGAGAATGTGACTTTGCATCAGACCCAGGGGAGGCCAGAGAGCAATGCGGGAATTCGTAAAGTGTCAGCTCTCGAAACTTGAAACAGAATTCCTTATCCAGTAAAAATAACGCTTTAAAATGAAAGCAAAATAAACTGAAGTTGAGAAACTGTGGCCTGAAAGCGGGCAGCTTGAGAATCCAAGCGGACACCAGGAGGGAGATGTCAGATGATGGCTTTGATGGAGAGGAAGGGGAGGAGCTGTCTTGGAAGTGGCCCGTGGCAAGCACTTAGTCTTACACTTTTCTTTTTTTGTAATTCAAGAACCATTTAAATCAAGGGGCAATGTGTGATGGTTTCCAAATGTCCGCAAGGTAGAAAGGGGAAGAAGTCACCGCATGAGGACGGATGCGCATGAGGACGGATGCGGAGGGTACCGCACAGCAGCCAGCTCGCTGCCCTCGAGAGGTGAGAGGTGGGGCGTGCGGTGAGGTGTGGGAGGAGGGAGGTGTGTGGTGAGACCCTAGAAGCAGATATGCTGGGGGCAATTTCCGGGTCCAGAGCAAACCCACTAGAAGAAAATAAGAGAGATTTGGCCAAGAAGCCAAATAAAATGAAATGGTGACCAGTACTTGATTAATCCAAACCAATAAAAGAATGAAAAAACCAGAAAGGGGACTGAAAGGGATAGCTCAATGGAGAGCAGGTGCTTAGCATGAGCCATTTAATTTAACCACAGCATCACAAACATAAAACAATAAATAAACAGACAGTACAAGCACCAGTGACCAGTTATCATGCTGGAAAATGCTTGGCATCCACTGGACATCAGGGAAATGTAACTTTGATGACAGTGAGGGTTGTGGCTGAGTGACAGAGTGCTCAGCTACGTGTGCAAGGCCCTGGGTTTCTCCAGCACAACAACGATGATGATGATAGTAAGATGAGACTCCACAGTCACTCGAATAGCTCAAGTTAAAAACCTAGCCGATGCCAAGTGTAGACTCCAAGCCAAGAAATCCCCATATCTGGTCTGTGTTCACAGAGCACTAAGCGTGACTCCTGCAAAAAAACAGACTCTAACAGCGGTTAGTCATGTAGAAGTGGGCACTGTTGTGGCCATGTGGAAGGGTTTTCCCCCCACAGGAGGGCAGGCAAAGGCGGCACGCTGACTCCGCTGGAGGCAGAAAGTGGATCATGTATTATTATTTTTTTTTTTGAGTAGGCAAATTTTATTGAGAGAGAGAAAGCTTCTGCCTTAAGAGAGACAGAAGGGGGGCCCGGAAAGTGGGTAACCCCTGATCATGTATTATTTTCCCTCCCAGTTGCCCTGTCAAAGATTCGTATTCACATGAGAATTTGGAAAGTGCTGGAATTCAGCACAGAGTTAACAGTTCCTTTTAATAATGGTGAAAAGTGATACTATTTCCATTAATCAATTAACATTCTTTTTTAGACTATTTTCACGTAAGGTGGCATTTTGTTTTATTATGTTTGTTCAGAAAATTACTAGGACTTGAGCTCACATGGTACCCGTGACATTTATGTGTCCGGCCTGCAAAGACTCTGCTACGTTATACATGGAGTATAATGCATCATTATTGAAGGGAGACCCTGCAGGCTGCACTCAGGCTCCTTGCGGAGGGCAGGGCAAAGAGGACAGTGGGCCAGCACGTTTCTGCAGTCTCCACTCACACCTCAGAACCCTACCAGCAAGGAAATGGAGTGACCTGCTGGTGCGTGCTGTGCCCTGCGTGGGCCACTGAGAACAGGTGGAATGAAATGCCCTGCCCCAAAGTTTCTGTGCTGTGAGTCTCCATGATAGACATTGTTCAAGCACCATCAGAGAAGGAGGAGAGATGAGGGGTTGCCAGGGCCCGGGGAGGCGTGGGGCTCAGTGAGCAGGAGTTGAACCCCAGGTCCCTCCTCTCCGTTACTGCCCTTCCTCCATCCCCCGAGTGTCAGGGAATGAATGCCTCCACACAGGGCACACTGGGCAAGGCAGCCACAAGCCTTGCTGTCTGGTTCGAATATTTCCTGGTGCACATCTTCCTGCATTGTATTTAGCCAATCCTCCCGTAGATAATTCCTCAGGAGAGCAGACAGTTCACAAGAGGGAAATAAAAGCAGTGATAATTACATGGAAAACAATCCGCTTCTCGAGTAATCAAGGAAATGCAGCATAAACAATTTTTCCTACTAAATTAACAAAAGCCCTGGGTGGAGAGGAAAGCTGAGGGGAGGGTGTAGGCACAGGCTGCCCAGGTGCCTGTGGGGTGCAGGCTCTCTGAGGCTTCACTCTTGGAGAAGCAGTGACATCTGTCCAACCCTTGAGTCCACAGTCCCACCTCAAGAACTCTCTGAAGACAGGATTCCTGGAGCCTGGTGGGTAGAAGTATCGAGCCAGGCACAGCGGTGTGCCCCTGTAACCCCTAGCCTCAGGAGGCTGAGCACGAGGACCACCATGTTCAGCACCGGCGCAGACAGCACGGTGAGTTCAAGGCCAGTCCAAACTACGCACTGAGACCCTGTCTAAAAGAAAGAGAAGCACCACAGCCTCCTCTGCCCCCTCCAGCGGCCCTCCTGTCCTCTGGCCTCAGTGACGTACAGCCCACTGTCACTGCCACCAGGTGCCCTTTTCACAGAGAACCCACTCTCTGCTTGCACCGTATCTCTGGCGCCCTTCTGCACGCCGTGATTTAAATCAGACAGTAGTAACTAAGCCCGCCCAGGGACGGCATGCCACCATGCTCCGCTTAGGCTCCTATTTTTAGCTCCATTGCCTTTCCTCCTGGCGTCCTGACAAGCTGGCTTCCTGCGCCCTCTCTCCAAGCCAAGGCGACTGCCCCAGCCACGTCCCTGCCGAGTCCCTGCACGGGTAGTTCCTCACGGGCATGTCCTGGCTGTCCCCTGGACCCAGGGAGCCACCATTCCCTGGTGGCTGAAGCAGGCTGTGTCCTGGTTTAGCCAGAGCACAGACCCATGCCTCTCGTGCCAGCTCCTGGCACATTTAATCTCTAGTGACAGAGCAGGAGAGGGTGGTGAGTGGGAAGAGTTCATGGAGGACTGAGCCACCCCTGTGCCATGCCTACTTTGGCAGGCACCCAAACTCCAAGGGAGACATCAGCGAATCCCATCTCTAGGTCTCTCCTACCAAACCGGCCCAGTGGAGACTGTCCCACCACGGCAGCCTGGGGGCTAACGGCAAGCAGCCCTCAGGTACACAGACCCTGGCTCTTTATGCTTTTACCTCCTCGCCCATCCCTCCATCTCTTCATCCTTTCCCCATTTGCAAAAATCTATCTCCATTTCCTATGATCTATCTTTTACTTCACCCTTTAAATTATTTATACTTTGGGTTTCTCCCACAAGAAAAGCCATGCGGTAGTTAAGCTGTGTGTCTCGTTTATCTTACTTAACACTATTCCTGGATTTAAAAAATGTAAAATGACACATTTTTTGTCCTAATACAATTAGTAACAGAAATTGACAAACAGATAGCAAAAGGGCTATTCTACCTGGAAATCTACAAACTCTCTGACAATCCTTGGGTCAAAGGGCACCAAACCCGAGGAACCCAGGATCCTGAGGGCCCTATGGCTTAAGCCCTGTGAGCAGCTTCGTGGAAATCACAGCCTTCAATCCAAGGGTATGAGAGTCTTCAAAGGAAGAATGAAAACACATGGACTTGGCACTGACTTAAAGTTTAGACAGTTAAGGAAAAATGATAGGAAGTGATGAAAGTTAATCCTCACTGTCAACTTGGTTGGACTGGGAATCTTTCAGAATCGGTGGGCGCTTCCAGGCATGGCTGCTGTGAGGGAGGCTCCCGAGATGACTGGCATGTGGGACAGCAAATGAAAAGAGATCTGCCCAAGTGTGGGAGGCCCCATCCCATAGGCTTGCAGCCCTGATGAAACCGAAGTGGAAGCAGCTGAAGGCTGGTTCCACTCTCTCTTTTGCTGTGTTCCCAGTCACCCCAGCTGGATCGACGGGAACCATTTTCTCCTTTGTGTTGATTTCTTCAGCCATTTTGTCGGGGTGATGCAAAGCTAACTACACAGAAGTAGAAGGAAGGAGTTGATAAAGGCAAACAGAAATGAGTGTTGAGCCAGGTGTGGTGGCTCACACCTGTCATCCCAGCACCTGGGAGGCAGAGGCCCGAGGACGGCTGTGAAATCGAGGCTTGCCTGGGCTGCATAGTGAGCTCAGGACCAGCCTAAACCACAGAGTGAAACCCTGTCTGAAAAGAAAAGAGAAAGAAAGAGAAGGGAGGAGAAGAGTAGAGTAAAAAGTGTTGAGAAAATAGAAAACAGGGGAGCCAGCTGGCACCTTGGAAGACAGTGCCTAGATGATCAGCTCAAATGAAAGGAAAAATGAGAACGCACAAATTCACAAAATTCTGAAAAGAAAGGGAAGAAATAAAAACCAAGGAAAAGTTCTGTGTTGTGTTGCAGGTGCGGGAACCCAGGGCCTCCACACTGAGATATGTTGCCAGCGCTTTTTAGTTTCTATTTTTAAACAGGGTCTGTCTAAGATGACCTTGGAATCTTCTGCCTCAGCCAGTCTGTATGTCCTTCTGTCCTTCCCTCCACTGTTGTTCCCTTACCCATCACCCAGGGCCAGCGGCAGGGCTGTGGGTCCCGGCAAATGTCTTGGAGTCCTCAGAATGAACAAGGCCCTGGGGTCACGGGGGACTCTGAAGCACAGGCTCATTTTCCGACCTGTTTCAGGTGTGATCAACAACAAGATGACCGTCTCAGATGACCAGGGATGTGACTGTAAACAGCAGTAAACGGATCCTGATTGGCTCAGGCTGGTGCTTCAGGCTGGACAGTCTCCCCAGGTTTGATGGCAGCCTTTGGATGCAGCTTTAGGTTTCTCCAGCACTGCCTCAGCCGTGCCTGTCCCTGATGGGCATCAGTGGCATCGCCACGCTGCCCCTCCCAGGCCTCACCATCACCCTCAGAAGCATATGCACACAGACTGCCACTGTGGTGATCCGCACTGGCCTGTGAGGTGCTGGCAGCATCTCCGGAGTGGACATTGGCACTGACCTCAGCAAGCTGCTGGACCAAGGTAAGCACAGACCTGGCTCTGGGTTCAGTGACGGAGGACACTAGCCTGCTCTGTCCCAGGCCCAGCTTGGTTTCCTGTTGCACACACTGGAGACCTCTAGTGCCAGAGCTGCGTACCCAGGCATAGGGCCCTGGCTGAGCGAAGGGGTAGCGGGGAGCCCAAGGCTCAATTGCTGGATTTGCACTCTGATGAAAAAGTGGCCCGTAGCCCCTGTGCACCTGGGGTCAGAGCACGCCAGGGCCTGTGTGAACAGCCGCCCAGGGCAAGCCCGGAGAGGGAGGGCAGATTCGGAGAGAGGGAGAGAGGCAGTGCCCTGGGGTTGCTTTCAGGCACGGCCTCCTGTGAGAGGTGGAAGCCAGCAGGCGGAAGGGCACCCGGGGCTTCCGGATGTGTGTGAGGGACAGCAGCCACCAGCAGGCCCCGCTGGGCCAGCCAAGGCTGGGTCCTCGATTCCCAAGGACACATGGGATCCGGAGCCCACTGGGTGGGGGAGACGTAAGTCAGGAGCACCGTGGCAGAGCTCAGGAGGGCCGTTGTAGCTACTTCTCTCACTGCTGAGACAAGATACCCAACACTCAGATTAAAGGAGGAAAGGGTTCTTCTGCACACAGTTTGTGAAGGTTTCAGTCTGTTGTCTGCTGACTCTCAGGCAGAGCAGCACGGCAGGGTGACATCACAGAGGGGGAAGAATCCCCGACAGAGCAGGCAGGAGACACGAAGCTGTGGCCCAAAATAGCAAAATCAGCAGCAAAGCAGCACTTTTCCATTTTGTTCCTTCCAGGCTACTCCCTTTTTAGGTGCTGCCACCCGCAGCCATGGTGTGCACAGTTGACCTGAGCATCACACACACCATAGGTACTGCCAGCTCTGGAAAGCGCCATGGATGAGTGCCTGAAGCTTTTGAGGGGACCTTTAGATAGAGCCATAACACGGGGAGAGGGGAGCAGGCGTGCCCAGAAGCAGGGCTGACCTGAGGGCTCCCGTGCCTTCCGTGGAGACCAAGGCTCGATCTTGCCCAATGCCGTGGAGCTGGTGGGAGCTGTGTCATGCATTTTTAAGTGACCATTAGTTGAGGCCACGCACTAAATGGCCTGAGAGCTGTAGAGTGGCCGAAGGATATAGGTCCCTCCCCAGCCACAGCAGCCTCCTGCAGGACTCTGTGCTGCCAAGAGCAGGCAGGCCTGGCCTCCAAAACCAGCAGCGAGGAGGAGCCGGGGGGCTGGGCTGGGCCCCTGAGGCCTTCATCAGTCCCTGCGCAAGCTGGGCTCGCTCCCCACATGCGCAGTATCTGTAACTCTGCACTTTTAATAGTAGGTGAAGCCGCCCACGACTGACTCTTGGGGGTCTTCAGGTTCACTTTACCCAACTCACATGTGTTGGCCTCCCCGGGCTCAGGGCCTGGCCGGGGGGGCGTGCTGGAGGGAGGGTCCCGGGGGTCTGTGCAGACCTCTGGAGTCAGGGTTAGGGAGCCTGAGAAACAGCAGACTCCTCAGCTGTGCAGCTCAGCTCACCATGGGGCCCTGGCGCTGGGGCCAAGACCGCGGCTGGGACGCACGTTCACCAGGTTCTAACTCGTTTCAGAATTTGCTTCGAAGTACTTACTATATATTCTAGGGGGACGGCCACTAATGTTCAAAATCTCCCTATCACAGACTGGAGGACAGGGCGGATGCAAGAGACGCAAGGTTCAATATACTAAAAAACATGCAAACAAAGCCCAGAATGAGATGCGCCAGCACAGCCAGAACCCGAAGGTCAGGTCGGAGCCGTGTGGCCGAGGACGTGGAGAAGCTGGACTCTCAGACACAGATGGCACGAAAGTCAGGGACACTGGTTGTCGAAAATGAGTCAGTGCTGTGCGACCCAGCGCTCCACTCCAGAGCGTCACAGGCACGTGTCCACGGAGGTTCTCCCATGGGTGTCAACAGCCGCCCCGCTCACGGTCGCCAGGCCCCGGGCAGAGCCCAGGCGTCCGTCCATCTGCTGGGAAGGGATGAGCGTCCTGTGGCCTTTCTGCGCCATGCACAGGCGTGGGGTGCTGACCCGTGTCCCACTGGGTCTACCCTGACAGTGTCATGCTCCGTGACATGGGGAGCCAGGCTGTCTACAACAGGCAGGTCCTTAGGGACAAACGGATGCCAGGGGCTGTCCAGAGCTGGGGATGAGAGGACCAAGTGGGCAGTGGATAAAGGTATTTGGCAGAATGAAAACCTTTTTTTTTTTTTTTTTGAGACAGGGTCTCGCTTTGTAGTTCATGCTGGCTCTGAGCTCACTATGTAGCCTAGGCAAGCCTCAAACTCAGCAATCCACCACACCTGGCACTGTGGTATGTGGTATTGATGGCTAGTGGGTGTGAGTCACCATGCCCAGCATTGTATGTGGTTACCACGGATTGAACTCAGGACCTTGCACTTGCAAGGCAGGCACCGGAACCATTGAGCTAACCCTCTGGCCTGAAAAGCTTTTCTTTCAAGTACTGGGGACTGAACTTAGGGCTGTGCACTGAGCTACATCCCCAGCCCTTTTATATTTTTAATTTTGAGAGAGATCTTGCTAAGGCACTAGGTTGGCCCACACTGGACTTGAACTTAGAACCCTCCTGTGACTTGTGTGCCCAGCGCAGACTCCTCTGGATGTCGCCTGGCTCCACTTGCTGGCCAGCTGCTGGGCAGCAGTGGCACTGGAAGACGAGCAGCTGGAAGTTTGGAAATGGAGTGTTGGGGTGCTTTTGCGACAGCAGGTCCAGCTCAGGGTGGCAAAGGCATGTGCCTCTCTGCAGCTGGCCAGTGTACCCAAGGGAGAACCACTACAGAGAGCACATGGGTGGCCAGGGTAACCCTCAGGCATAGCGCTGCCTCCTTCCCCCGCTGGCCACAACACAGCCACCAAGACACAGCCCTGGTAGCTGTGACAGCAGGCCTGGAGGTGGCCACTGCCAGTGTCCCTGCTGCCCTCAGCAAATGGACACTACCCTAGCACACTTCAACCCAGCACTGGGCATAAGGCACCGTGAGGTCCCCCACCGGCTCTAGCAGCCAGCGGACTTGTCTTCCTTGGGCCGCCTCTGTCAGCATCGCTGAAGAGGGTGCTGTGTTGCCCGATTTACCGGCGCGGGTCCAGACAACAGAGACAGAAAAGCTGGGGCCGCAGAGCCTGCTGGTCCATCCCCGACCCTGCACCAGCCAGAGCAGCGCCTGTCCCGGGCAGCCCTGGGCTCCGATGCCAGAAGAGCCCGCCAGCCGCTCATGTCGCACAGCGGGAACCAAAACTCCCAGTGTGGAAGCCAGGTCCTCCCACCAGCAGTCCTGAACCCACTCACAGAAGCAGCCTTGGTTCTGTTGGATCCACTCTTCAGGATTTGGAGGAGGCGGCGCGCGTGGCAGAACGCAGGGCACAGCCCTGAAACAAAGCGCTGGCTGCCTCCTGGGCACTCTGAGCCCTCGTTTTGGATTTCAGATTTTTGGAATATTTACTCCTAATTATGAAATACCTTTCCGCTGTACCCGTCTACACATGTCCTTCCTTAGACAGGTAGCCCGAAGATCATTTTATATGGTACTTTTGATGCACGGCGTTTTGATTGTAACCTGTCAAGTGTTTTGGATTTTGGAGCACTGAGGTTTTGAATGGTTGGGTTAAGGATACCCCATCTTGGCTAAATGAAAAGAAACAGGCTTTTAAAAAAAATAGATAGTGATGAAATATTAACATTGAGGTTCAGACTCAGAGATTAAAGGGGAGATAAAAGGGAGGTACTGGAGAACTGTAAACTAGCACCCAGACAAGCAGCGGCCCTGAACTACCCAGGCTGCAGAGCGGACAGGCGGAGCAGGACCAGAACACGCGTGGCGCGACACGCCCTGGACCAGAGAGGGAAAGAGAAACAGAGTGCCGTGGAGGGAGGCGCGCAGGAGTGACGACTGAGGAGTTGCCGGGATTGCTGAGAGTCTGGGGCCTCAGAATCAGGAGTCAAATCGAATTTCAAGCTCCATACAAAGAAGTCCATAGTCAGATACTGTAGTTGAATCCAGACTACCAGGAACAAGGAAGGAAAACGGAAATCAGCCAGTGGTCAGGGGCCGCGCTCGTGGAGGAATGAAATGCTGCCTGCAGGCTTCTTAGCAAGAAGTATTGGGAAATGTCTGTAAAGTGTGGCAAGAAAGCGGTGACAGCCCATAATTATTCATTCAACTAAATTTTTACTTAAAAACCAAGGCAAAAGAAAGATATTTTCAGGAAAAAAAAACACCTAAAACTCAGGGAGTTTACCACCAATGACTCCCACCAGTGGGACTTCAGAAAGAGTTTAAGGAAGAAAACCGTCCTGGAGGGAAGGGCCAAGGTAGAAGCGAGGACACAGGGCACAGGGCCAAGCGGAGCAAGCTGGGTCCCTGCTGTGGAAACGGGACCTGCGCCTGCTGGAGACGGTGGCAGGTGGGGCTGCGGCGGCCGAGCGGAGGCGCGACTGGGACCCTAGGCGCCCGTGACGTGGAGCGAGCGCAGGCACGGCGCCGCTCAGAGCAGACGCCCAGTGTCCTGTCCTTCCCCCGGGTGCGGGCTGGGAGGAGATGGAGAAGGTGGAAAAGGTGAAAACGCTGAGTTATGATAGTGAAGTAAATGAATGTTTCAATAATAGAAAGCAATTTAAATGATCTAGCTCACTAGTCAAAAAATAGCTATGCCCTTACTAAGTTAGAACCAAATTGAGGGCCAGGGATTAACTCAGTGGTACCGTGCCTACCCTGCAAGCACAAGCGCCTGAGTTAGATCTCTGGTACTGAAGAAAAACACCAAATTGACCCAAGCACAGGGCTTGCAAGGGAGACAGTGAAGATGCAGATAGGGTATGTGGAAGGAGGGAAGGAAGGAACAGCTGTGTATTCAAAACAGGAACTGTTTTGGTTCATATCTGGCTGTCCCCAAAGCCTCAGATGCTCGGGGAGGTTGGGTCAGCAGGTGATTAATCATAAGGTGTGATGATTGGTCCGCTAAGAAGTTTCTCACTAAATGTGAGGTTGGAATGTGGAGCCTGTCTGAGAGGACGGTCACTGGGGACACGGCCTGGAAGGACTCATCCCTCCCCAGCCCCTCCCTCCTCTCTCTGCTTCCTGCCTGCCATGCCTTGGGCAGCTGTCCTCTGCCAGGCCCCTCTGCCACGCCGTCCTGTGTTGGAGCCGACCTGCTATGGACTGAAATGAGAGACAAAACAAACCTCCCTGTTCAAGTTTTAGGTGTTGAGATTATGTTTCAGCAATGAGGAAAGTGACTAAGACAGTGGGACATGAGTATATGAGCAGTATATTAAATACATTTACAGCAAAAAGCATTTTTAGAAATAAAGGTGTTGATTTGGTTCATCAAGAAAAGAGAACAATTTTAAGTTCAGGGCACTTGACAACATAAAATGGGCAGAACTTCATGGAGAAATTGACAAATCCATGAGAGCTTAGTGGGAGATGTTAATATCCCTTTCTTAGTGATCGATTAGAGCAGATACAATGAAGTTAGGACACAGAAGATTTCAGAAATAAATGTAGCCACTTGATTTATCTGATGCCCATTAAACTTGATAGTCCAGAGCTGACACTTGACTACTGTGAATGAGGGATGTTTATAAACCAGGCAGGGTACTGGAAGGCATGAGAGGCCAACAAGAATGTCCACAATAAGAATCAGCACTATAGGAATGCCCATTTTTCCAGTTAAGTCTTCCCAATTCCAGTAGAAAATAAATGGAACTCAGGCATGATGGTGCACACCTGTAATCTCAGAGCTTGGGAGGCTGAGGCAGGAAAGTTGCCATGAATGTGAGGCCAACCTGGGCTACATAGTGAGACTGTGTCTCAAAAAACTAACTTAACTCACTCACTCTGAAGTCTGTGTGGAAGAATAATGACTTAAGAGTAACCAAGAAAAATGCCAAAGAACAAAAAGTGAAAGTTTGTCCTGCAAGATGGCGAATTCTGTGGGGACCACCCCACCACTGGTGCCCAGCGCAGGCTGTATGTAGAGCCGACCCGAGACACGAGTCTGAACACAGCTTGTGTGATTAGACGACAGGGCAGCAAGGCCAGGGGCACTCGCACCCAAGCCCCACCTCTTCTCCGAGCTCCCCTGCGGCAGCAAGGGGTCCCTCTCCCTGAGCTAACCGTCGCCAGCGGCTCGGGCTGGCCTGGTCTCTGCGGCTCGTCAGCACGGGCCGGGCCGTCCGGGCTCCCGGCCCCGCGTCTCCAGGTCTGTCTCTCTGTCTTCTCACCTTCTGCTGCAGCTGCGCGGGGCGGAGGGGCGGAACCTGCCGCAGGGGGCTCTGACATCATTTTTCCAGTTCTGGGCACTGGGCCTGGGGCCTCACGAATGGTCCTCAGGGAGAAAAGCTGAAACAAGACACGTACGTCCAGCTGCCGAACCTCCGGTTCAGATCCAGATTGGTGGGAGTTCCAAACACGACCATCCAAACACACTGACTTTGGAAGAAACTGTAACAATACTTTTAGGACATCAAGCAAGGAAAAGATTTCCAAGCAAGATATAAAACGCAAAGGAAAAAAATAAAGTCCATCCCAGTCACACAAGGAATTCTGTGCATCAAAAATATAAATAGAGGCAGAGCCGGGCGTGGTGGCTCACGCCTGTAATCCCAGCACTTGGGAGGCAGAGGCAGGAGGATTGCTGAGTTCGAGGCTTGCCTGGACTACATAATGAGCTCAGAGCCAGCCTGAACTACAAAGTGAGACCCTGTCTCAAAAAGGAAAAAAAAAAAATTACATAAATAGAGGCAGAACCCGAGCTGGAAATTCTTGAGCAGACGGACGGGTGACATGATAAGAGGAGAAGAGAGAAAGCTTGAGAAGCAGCCACCGATGTCACCAGCCGTGGGTCTCGAGCCACGGGCACCGTGGGCTCCAGTTCTCCAGTTGCCTCTCCGTGGCTGGTGGTGCCCCTGTGCCCACCTTCTTCGGAGGCCTGTAACGGGAGGGATCCTGTGTGGGCTCCCAAGACGTTCCGGCCAGCGGCAGGCTCTTTGCTCCCTTCGTACGGAAATCAAGACTCGGCACAGTGCAGCTCCCTGGGGTTAGCAGCCCCGAGCTTGGAGTGCTGGTGGCTGTCAGCTCTTGCAGCGTGAGGGGCCCTCCCTGCTGCCAGGACTAGCAGCTGCTGGCAAGGCCTGGGCACTCTTCTGGCACCAGGGACGGCAGCCCCCAGCAGCTTTCCATTGTTCTCCATTCATCTGTGTGAATGTCCCCTTCCCAGTTACCCGCGGTGGCCTCTGGTGTCCGTGGCTGTTAGCACAGGTCAGCACCCTCTGCTTGAGAGCGATCAGGAGAGGCAGACAGCGCCCCCTGGAAGAGGCTTTGCCAGGACTTACGATGCAGAATGAGGCGGATGGGAACAGTGGATGGACAGGTCTAAGCTGCCTCGGGTTGGGGAGGTTGCTGGTCTAGGACAAGCTTGTCACTCAGTGCCGGGACCTGTTTGGTTGCGGTGGGAGGAGCCCCTCACAGGTCCCACTGAGGAGGAGTGAGAGAGTTGGAGCCACCCAGAGAGGCTGCAGGTGGAGTCTCCTGGGAGAGGCCGGGCCCACACCCTGCTGCACCCAGAGCAAAGGTCTCCCAGGGTGGCCACGTGGTGCCTGGTGTCGCCATTCTGGCTGCGAGACTTCTGGGGCGGCCACAGAAGAAGGCACACCTCCCGGAGAGCGTGAGGCTCTTCTTTCCTGTCTCAACTGGTTTAACCTCGCGGCGAGCAGGAAGGATGACCTAGAGCCCCAAGCAGCCCCTCCCCCCGCGACCCTTACAGACCAGGCCCCGGCGCCACAGGGTGGGAGCCGCTGAGGCGACGCCTCTCCCCAGAGCGTGCGTGCGGGAGGCCATGGCGCCCTCCACTCTCAGGGCCGCCTCCCGGGGGGGTCAGGGCCCCTGGCACGTCCTGGAGGTGGGTCTGACCTCTGAGGCTCAAGGTCCCCAGACCTGCTTAGGAGAAAGCGATGCCAGGAGAGCAGACCGTGGGGAGATCACACCCCGGAGCACTCTGGTCCGGTGCAGCGAGGAGATGCCGGAGAAGCCGAAGGGACCCTTGGGAACAGGTGTGCACAGAGGGCCAGGCTCCATCCCTCGTGGGGAGACACGTGAAGAGGCTGCTTCCCCATTTTCTGCATTCCCAAGCCGTTCCCTGCACCTTTGCCTCGCCTGGCTGCTTGGCCTGGCCTTCCCTGCAGTGCTGCTGCTGGCCGATCTCTGCCACACGGGCACTCCTCGGTGCAGTGTCCCTACGGGTGCCATGTCCTCCCCTGGGCTGCAGCTTGGGCAGCACCCACCTTCCCTGCTTCATGAGGTCGCAGATGCTGTCTGTCACTACCTGGTGAACCCGCTTTGCACCAGAGTTCACCCACACGCCATGGATGGCACAGGCAGCGCAGGCCCAAGAATGTGCTGGGCACAAGTAAGCTGGACATGGCAACTGTGCCAAATACAGTAAGACCAGGAGGGAATTCGGAGAGGAGAGGGCGCTCAAACTACTTCCATAGCACCACAATGGATTTGTAGAAAGAAGTTATCACGTTCTTTTACAAATTTACACAATGAGGAACAATTACTGAATAAATGGTCCAATTTCATGGATAAATTGTGTGTCTTGCAGAGAAAGATGCAGTTTGGCACTGTCCTGGGGTGCTCTCTGCCGCCACAGTGCCCTTCCCTTCTGGGACAGGAGGAACTTTCTGATGGGGCCAGTCTGCCATCTGCCACGGTGGCCAACACAGGCAGGGAGGGCAGGAAGACCACCGGGCCTCAGGTGCAGGTGTGCGGGGCCCAGGGTGAGTCCTAGCAGAGTCCTAGCTCTTGACACACCTTAGTCCCCTTGATGACTGTCCCACGGCCCAGCCCAGGACACTGAGGGCACAGTTCAGCACCTTGACCCGGGCCATCCTGGTGCCAAGGGATATTTTGGATTTTAATCCAGATCCCAGAACCCTAAGTTTCCCTGCTCCTTCCTGTCCCCAGACACATCTGTCAGCAGTCAGACAGCATGGGTCAGTGAAGAGGTGTAAGCCCAAGGCTTGGCGGGTCCTGTGAGGCCAAGCAGCCCCTCCGGGGGAGTTCTAGCGTGTGACACCCTCCGGACAGGTGACTGTCCCAGCGTTTCCCGTGCCTGCTCTCCCCTGGCGTGGGCTGCGAGGTCAGCACCGGCTGGGGAGACACAGCAGTGCCTGAGCCTGGTAAGCATGTCCCCCAGGGCCCTGCCCCTGCCCAGGGCTTGGCTGAGGGGACACAGCTGCCAACACCAATGCCCTCACGTGCGCTGACATGCACGGTGTACTTTCAGAGGCCTCTATGGCCACGGGCAAGAGGAAGCTGGTATGTTGCCCTTCTTTGGGAGCAGGCCCTGCCCCAGCCTGGGTGCAGCAGGCCTCGGGCACAGGAAAACCTTGTGACTAACGGCAAAGCCAAGGTCAAGCCATGGCCGTCTTCCTCGGGACCTTTGGTCTCTGGGGAAGCTGCGATCGCAGTCACCCCTGGGGAAACACGTGAAAATAAGGACAGTGTCCAAGGTCGCTTTCTAACAGGGCTGTTCCTGCAGGACCATACTGGCTCCCGCACTGGGGTGTGCATGCAGGTGTGCTGGTGTGTGTTCCTGTGTGGGCAGTGGTGTGTGCGTGCGTGCGTGTGTGAATGCACGCGTTGCCCTGAGCAGGCAGAAGCCTGTCAGGTCCTTTCCCAGAGCAGGGGCCCCCACAGTTCTCCTCACACAGTTTATTTCCTGAAGAAAGACAAACAGGAACTGGAATTGCCTTTGGTTTTAATAAAGCAGAAAGAGGATTCCTTGGTTTTGTTGACAGAATTTTTTTTTTTTAAGGTACCAGGGATCGAACTCAGGCCCTTGTGCTTCCAAGATAGGTGCGTGCCACTTGAGCTAAATTCCCGGCTCAGAATTTGCTTTTACGAAAGCAGTTTCGGGCCTGCACGTGCCTGCTTTGGATCGAAGCCCAGTTTGGGGTGGTGGGTCACACTGCACATTTTCAACGCCCGCCAACTTGCTGTGTGTTTTGCCAGGTCTCAGTTCCCTTCTGGAAGGCACCGGGCACAGGACCGAGAGTCTGGCGCACCAGCTGCCCAGCCTCGGAAAGGGCGGTGCCTGGAGGGTATGCCCCCCATTGTTTCCTGGGGAAAAGTCCACATAGACCGAAATAAAACAGAAGGAGGCCGAGAGTTACTTTCTCTTATATTGTGGGCATTTCTTCCCTCTCTTCCACAGCAGCGTTTTTAACACACAGGTGTGATGCCTGGGGCATCTTCCCAGAAAATAGCAAGCCCAAGCTCCCGCCCGGCCGGGTTGGAGACAGCCCAGCACAGCTCCTGCCACCACCAGTCCCCGGTCACCGCCTGCAAGGTCCATGAGTGCCTGCCCAGCAGGGCACGTCCCCAGCTCCGTAACGCTCGTGAGTAGCAAAACTTGTAGAAATGAAGTGTACAAAAGGGAGCAGCTGTACAGAATACGTTTGCACCCTGTATACAGCGCGTCCTTTCAGGACTGGCCGACAAGCATGGACGGTGATTTCTCAGGAAGAAAAAGAACCCAGATGGCATCACGGTGGCACTCGCAGTAATGTATGGTTTTGCAGAGAGAGAGATGCTCATGTGCAGACAGTATGTGCTGGAGGCTTCCGGTCAAGAAGCAGCTCACTCTCCGGGCCCTGAGTAACATGATTGTCACAAAGTACAGTTCTGAGACAACAGATAGGGGGAGCCGTGCCTTTCTTCACAGGTCAGGGAACCCCAGCTAATTTAATACAAGTTATTGCATTTCAGTCTCATTCAGTTTGACTTCTGTCCTAATACTTTTGCAACACAAAGTTAGGAAACTGGGAAATTAGAAATGAGGCAGAGGCAGGAGGACTGCTGTGAGTTCAAGGCTTGCCTGCGCTACATAGTGGGTTCAGGGCCAGCCTGAACTACAGACTGAGATCCTGTCTCAAAAAACCTTAAAAAAAAAAAAAAGGAAGGAAGAAAAGAAGGAAGCAAGGAAGGAAGGAAAGTTCTAGATGACCTCCTCATTGCAAAGATCCCAGTTTTGCAACAGCTCAGCCCCCTGGGCTGCGACCCTGCCACCTCCAGGGTGACGTCCTGCGCTCGTCCAGGAGCTCCTGCCCGTCTCTCTCCTGCACAGCCCGTAAGAATGCGGCATTTCCCCTGCACTGGCCGGCAGCCCGTGCTCGCAGTAACCTTGAGCTCACGAGTCCACCCCAGGCACTCCGACAGCTAGCAGTGTGGCTCTAACCCAAGCTGTCCCTGTGTCCTCACATCCTGGCCCCCGAAGCGCACATCGGAGCCCAAGGTCAGCAAGGCTCTGGGGCCAAGCCAGAGCCCGGGTCCGTGGGTCACCCCCTCGTGTGCACCCCAGGACCAAGACACTGCAGCCAGCTTGTCTTTGGTTTGGGGCTGGCACTAGAGAAGGAGCCAGGGACGTGCTGTTTCCAGAAGAGGCAGGTATTTCTGGCTTGTGGGTTCGCTGTGAGCCCAGCTACACTGCCGAGGGGCCAGAGCTGTGTCACCCTGCCAGGCACTGCGTGTTGCATGCCAGGGCCTGAATGAGGCAGCGTGTGTGCCCAGGGCCAGGCAACCGGAACTGAATCGGCAGCATCAGAGGGTCCATGGCCCTCCCTGTAAGGGCCCGGGAGACCTGCAGCCACGCGCATGCCCGCCACACCGGACAGGGTGGGTCCTCAGGTGCCTGTGCAGCCTCGCGGTGGCACAAGCCGCACGCCCGGGAGAGGCAAGGCTGGTCGCCACTGTGTTACCATCTTTCCAGGTTGACACCAGCGCTGGGGGACAACTTGGCCAGCTCTACGGAGGGGTCGTCATGTCACAGGGTGGATCAGGGGGCGGAGCTGACCAGGGAGGACATCTGTCCCCGGCTGCTGCACCGCCCACTCCGCGCTGGCTGTGCCGAGGGAGGCTGCGCTCAGACTGCCGGCCCCGGGGCCGCACACGCCGCTTCACAGCCTCACCTGAGAGTCCCGGGATAGGAGGGGCTTTCCCGACCACTCAGTCCCCCCCCAGCTCCCGGCCTGCTCCTGTGGGACGGCCCCCGCTTACCACGTCCACAGAAAGCCCAAGGGAGAAGCACAGGTCTCCAGACGTGGAGCTCTGCGGAGGCCCCGGGACGCTGCAAACATCTCGGAGGCCTCCGGGGCGGCCATCCCGGCCCCAGGTCTGCGCAGGGCCAGCGGCGTCCGTGCGAGCTGGCTGGGGTGGAGCATGGCCAGGACAGCGTGGGCAGACAGTGGAGGCCGCAGAGGAGGGCCCAGGGAGAGGGGCGACCCCGTGTCTGGCTCAGGCCACGCACGGATCGCCCACGAGACCGTGTCCCAAGCGCGCACCACGCGCAGGGCCTGGGGTCCCAGGAGCATCCTGGGAGCGCGGGGCCACCCCACAGCTTGACCCAGGCCTGGGTGGCGCTGCCCTGCGGTGCCAGCACAGATGGCCAAGTGGCAGCGCTCCGCCTGATCCAACAGGACGCCAGCAGTGTGAGGCTCGGGCTGGGAGAGAGGAGAGGAAGGCCTCTTTGGACGCGTGTGAGTTCAGTAAAAAATCGAAGGCGCGCGCCTTCCCTCTCCTTCCGAGTAGGTGAAAGCAAGATCCCTTTGAAAGAAAAAAAGCCCAGACATTCACAGCGTGGTGTTTATTGCTCTCGGAGGCTTGTGCTGCGGCGCACGCGAGCCGGGAAGGGCCTCAGGGCGCAGCCTGTGTGCGGTGGCGGCACTCAATGCCCTCGCAGGCGGCGGGCGGGCGAGCGGGAAGCTGGGGCTGCGTCCCGCGGCAGAGGGGCCAGCGTGCACGGCCACCCACGCTGCTGCAGCGCCTGGGGTCGCGGCTCAGTGACGCGGGAAACCAGGAACAGAGTCGGGGAGGAAGAGGGAGGAGACTGGGGCCCGCTCTGAGGAGGGCTCGGTGCCGCGCGCTCCTTGGCGAAGCCTGTGCCCTCACGAGGCGCCCGTGACCAGGACCGTCCGTGCTGCTCCCTTCACACGGACCGTGGGGCGCGGGGGCGACACCTGCCGACCCCGGCCGCCTTCCTCTCTCCCAGATGCCCAGGGCCGATGCAGAACGTGCCCTCGCCGCGGACCTCTCCCTGGAAGACTCTGCCTACGTCCAGACTGCTGGTCCCGCAGACAGCGCACACGCGGTTCCCTGGGGAAGCCAGGGCGGGAGTCCGGAGGAGGCTCGGGAGCTGCGGACAGGAGCCCAGTGCGGGTGCCAGCGGTGCCACGCCTGAGCTGGCTGAGCACACTGGGGGTGGCGGGCGGGGCTCCCCTCCTCTGCAGGGACACCGGCCGTCACGGAGAGGAAGCACAGGCTCAGGGCCTTGACACCCCTGCCTGGACAGGGGCTGCACAGAGGGGGAGGGGAGGGGAGCCCCGCTTCCGGCCAGCCCGGACCGACAGTGAAGTGCAATCTCTAGGCGCCAACAGGCTCGGCGTGGACGGCCGCAACTTGAGAAGGGGCGTGACGGTGCCACTGCTTGTCCAAGAGCATCCTGCTGGCCACGGCCGCAGAGGAGGACAGCGGCAGAGCTTCCGGAGCAGGGAGGCCTCCGTGGCCGAGTCACGGGTCACGTCAAGGAGAGAGAGGAGCTGCCTGCGGGGTCAAGCAGGGTGGGCGGGCGCGCGAGGGCATTTTACATTCGGTGTGCGCTCATCACCGCGGCCCTCCTGAGGCCGCGGGGTCCAGGAGCCAAGGTGCCAGGCAGGCGGGACGGACCGCGGCCGCCCACCCCCAGGGGGCAGCGGGGGGTTCAGAGGAGCAGCGCTGAGGGTGCAGGGAAGAGCTGAGGGGCCACTTAGGGTCCTGAAATACAGATAAAAACAAACACCTCCAGCTAAGTCTAAGAAGAGGAAGCAGCCGAAGGCCCGTGGAAGCGGCGCTCTGGAGACGGCGACTCCTGCGCACAGCCGCCGCCCTCGGCGTCCTGTCCGTGGCATGCGGGTGGCGGGCGGGCGGCAGGGCCTGCCGGTGCACGCTGAGCACCATCTCTCCTGGCAGCTTTCTCAGTTCTTTGCTCTTGGCTCAAGTTTTATTGGTTAATGTTAGTCACCAGTTAATAAGAAAAATAGTTGCTAAGTGTCTCTTTCTCCTCGCTCAGTGTGTTGCTGTTTTTAATTGAGTTAATTTGATACTGGGTCAGGTTATGCACGTTCAATCACAGCATCGATTATTCCTTTTTCTTAAACTCCTGGTTTCCATAGCTGGAGCCTTTCTCTATTTCAGTCACGCCTATCAGTCTGCGGACTCCAAAGGACGCTTTAAAGACAGAAGAAAGAAGAGTTAGGCTGGGTGGGCGGGGGGCATCCCGAGGGTGGCAGAGATGGTGACCGAGAGGCCAGGACAGGCGCGCAGGATATGCTGAGCCTGGCGCCGGGCGCCTCTGGGACCTCCCACACCCCGCCGTGCGGTGCCAGCCTGAGGGGGCCGAGGGCTGAGAACTGGCCTTGCCTGTCTGGGAGGCCCTTGCCGGCAGGCACGCACGGCGGGGGCGACTGTGGGCTCGCGGGCCGGCCTGGTGCTTGGAGCCCGTCACCGGCTGCGGCGTAAGGGCCCTGTTCACACCCTGGCCGCAGCCTCCTGCAGGCAGCCGACTGGATGCCAGCCCCTTGCCCTCCCACAGCCAGCCGGCTCCGGCAGTGGGACCCCAGCTGTGAGCTGTCGTGACCTCGGTGTGTCTTACCTGCACCCACAAACCCCAAGAAAGTGAGGATTAGGAGGGGGGACCCGCTGGCGAAGACGCCGAGGACAAAGCTGAAGAGGGGCGAGAGGAGGAGGGTGGCCCAGCACAGGAAGTTGATCAGGGTCCACGGCCGGCGGGCGGGCTTGATCTGCTCCCCAGGGAAGACGCCCTTCTGCTCATACAGCTCCTGCAGCGCGTCCTGTGCCAGAGGGAGCGGAGAGACGGTCTGTGCCCATGTCACCATGGGGCGCACTGACCACGGTGAAGGCGGGGACAGAGGACAACGTGGCGCCGCGGTCTCATCCTGCCGCTTCTGCCGGCCGGCCCGCCAGCCGGTGTCACCCAGGGGCCGGCTGAGGGCGTCCCGCGGTGTCGCGTGGGTGAGGGCGCCGGGCACGGACAACGGAGGTGCAGCCCGCAGCCGTGGTGACCTGCAGGACAGGCGTGACCTCGGGGCTCGAAGCCACTACGGTGCTCACGACAGCCTGGGGGCGGGTGGGGGCGCCCTGCAGGACGGAGTCACGAGCCGGGGCCATGGCGGGCAGGGCCACACAGCCGCAAAGCGAGGAGCCGAGCTGTGCCCACACCTGGAGGACCGCGGGGCTAGAAGCAGGAGGCCGCCCGCAGCGCAGCTCCCGGGTGCGGACTTGACATGCAGGGCGTGCAAACAGCTGGCGCCGTACCGCGTGTTTCTCTACTGCAGGAAAACAGGTAGCAGGTAAAAGCCGCACACCAGTCGGGTAGGGGGACCCGTCGGCTGCCGCAGCGGCCTGTGCCTCTAGTGCAGGACGGGGACATCCGTGCGTCGTGACTGACACACGGCAGCGGCACCCACTCGGGTCCTGGTCGAGCCGGACCTGGCGCGCTGCCCTCCGCTGTGCCCTCTGAGACCCGGAGGAGGGGCCCGAAAGTCCAGCGTCTCCGCCCAGCTGGCCCCGCCGCGACAAGGGCGGCACTTCGCTCGCGCTTCACGCTGCCGCAGCTGCTCCAACAAGGCTCCCGCCGGCCCAACCCTCGAGGGAAGGCGGCGCGTGCGTCCCCCTCGCCGGCCGCGCGCTGCAGCTCCGCACTGGCCGGGCTCCCGGGTGCTGCTCCGTTCGGCGCCGAGTGGTCCGCACGTCGCTGCGTGTTTCCCTGCCCCTCCACCCAGGAAACCCGTCGACTCCAACCTCGCTGCTGCGCCAGGCTGCTCGAGCACGGGGTGCAGCCACCTCCCGGTGCTGCCGGCAGAGGGACGGCTGGGTCACACTGAGTTCCGTTTCTAGGCGTGCGCGCGTGCGTGCCAGACGCAACACCTAAGGCCCCAGGCGTGCTGAGCACCTGCCTGCCGGCAGAGCTCCCCACCGGTGTTGTCTCGGCCGTTGTCCCAGCCTGGGCTCCCAGAACAGGCAGGGAGCCCCTCTCTCCGCGGCTCACCAGCATGTATGTTTTTGTTTTGTTTTGTTTTGTTTTGTTTTGTTTGTCTTCGTAAGAACAGCCATTCTAAACAGAGATGATTCTGTGGTTTCATTTGCATCTCTCCAGTGATTACTGATAGCAAGCATTTCTTTACATACTCACTGACCTTATGTGTACCATGATTTGAAAATGCCTGTTCAGATCATATGCACATTTTAAACTGGACTGCTTGTTTTTACTAGTAAGTTATTGTGAGTTTCTTGTTGCTGCAGATATTAATGCTTGGCAGGTGAATACTTTGTAAATACCTTCTCCCCTCCATGCTTGTTGCTCCACTCTGGGCTGTCTCCTTTACTGTGCAGATTTAAAATTTGATCTTGGGCCAGAGATTTAGCACAGTGGCGCCACCACCTGCCTTGCAAGTGCAAGCTTGTGAGTTCAATCCCCGTTATGGGGGGGATCTAATATGGATACTAATTTTTGCTTTTATTTCCTGCACATTCACGGTCAGATCTAAAAATCTTTACCCCAACAATGTCTTCAAGTTTTGTTGTAGCAGTTTCCTCATTTCAGCCCTCACATTCAGCTTCTCGGCTAATGAGAAGGGTCCGGGTCTCCTCTTGGGCACCTGTGAGCCAGTTTGAAGGTTGTCTTTTCTCCAATGTGCATTCTCGGTATTTCTGTGACCGATCAGTTGGGTGAAAATGCTCCTGGGCTGTTCTTTGCCATCAGACATGGTGAGCAGCACTGTCTGCCTGATTTCCTGCCCAGCTACTTCATTACTGGTGTGGAGAAACACTACAGACTTGGACAACAATCTGACATCCTGCAAGTGAGTTTCTCTGATCGCCCCTCAGTTTCGGGGTAAAGATGTTAGGTTTTCTTGCACAGGAGCTGATGCTTGCAAACAGGGGCAGTGTGACATCCTCCCTTCTGGGATGGAAGTCCTCCATTTCCTTCTCCCCTCTGAGTGCTCCAGCCAAGCCTCCAGTGCTGTGCTGCTCAGGGTGGAGGAGGGGTGCCCTTTCTCGGTCCAGCTCTTAGGGGAACTACGTTGAGCTGTGTCAGACAGCTTAACTGAAGTCCCTCCCGTAGTGACTCTGAGGAGGGACATAGAAGGAGGTCACATTTTATCCATGCTTCCAAACTCATGGAGTCAGTTAGTTGCACGAGCTCTATGTTGTTTTTCCAGTAATGATACCACTTTAAAAAATTAACTCATCTTGCCCAAGGCTTCCTATTGTGCTGTTCTTAGAGAAAATGCTTTTGGCGCTGCTGGCTGCTTTTCTGGAGCTTTCCTTTGTTTAAACAGCTTCTGCCACTGGGTGGACACGGTGCGCGCTGGCTCCTGGAACTTGGGCCTGGGCTTGTGGAGTCCAGCCGGGGGCACAGCAAGTGTACACTGGGCTTGCTCTGTTGCGCATGCCTGTGTGCACACCATAGGCACGTGCGCCTGTGTGTGTCCGGCCGCGGAGAGCACGAGTGCGTCCACAGCCGTGGGAGAGAACTGACGGGCGGGCCGGGCGTGCACGGGCACTGCGCCACCACCGCTGCTCGAGGGCGCGCCTGCGCAGCAAGCCCCTCACCTTCCGGTTCCCCTGCCCCAACCCTGTCCCTATTGGAGGCCTGACCTGCCCCTGTGCACGTGGCTTCCCTGACCGGCTGGACAGGGCCTGGGCCCCGACGTCGTGTAAGGGGCGAGGGTCCCGCCTCGGCTGGGCTTCCCCCGAGCCTGCCGCGGCTGACTGGCACGGCCGCGGCCCCGCCCTTTGTGTGGGCCTTTCCCTGCAGCCCTGGCAACTGTCCTCGTCTTCTGCTCACGTCCACGTTGTGGCCGGCACGGCCAGAGCAGACGCTCCGCAGCGCAGGAGGAAGCCCGGCCCTCCCCAGGGTCCCACCCACGAGGCCCAGCTCCGCGTGGGCGCCGGCCTCCACCCCAGTGCTCGCGAGGACCAGCAGACGCCCCACCAGTCTGTCACAGGGCGCTGGGTTCCAGCTTTTCCTCTTGATTCTCTCAAGAGCTCGCTGTGGCCAAAAAGGGGGTTTGTTACACGCAGCAGGGACTCTGTGATCACCGGTAGCCGACCGCGCTGTCTCCCAGCTCTGAGTGTAAATGGCCCGGAGAAGGCGTGCGAGCAGGTGTGGCTGGGCGAGAGCATCCAGCAGGCCACAGCAGACCCCGGCACCGCGTCCGCCCGGCTCCGCGCGCCTCTGCTGCCCGCCCTCGTTCTATGACCGAGACTCCTCAGCGTGGTCGAGCACGCCTCGTGACGTCTCCCGACTCCCCGTGTTTATTGTCCAATGCTAAGGAAAGAGCGCCGGAGCGCGTGAGGCCCTCGCGTGCTGTGTCGCGTCCGGAGGCCCCGCGCTGCCCCCCGGCCTGGGGGGCTGGGACACTGCCACGTTACCTTCTCCTGGTACAGCTTGTGCAGCCACTGCGCCGCGCCCTGCTCGTCTTGCGGGATCTCCTCCAGAGGGAACCTCCTGTGCACAGAGGACCAGAGCCGGTGAGTGCGCGGCCCCGGCGAGGGCACAGGAGGCACAGGCGCGCGCTCTGCTCCGGCCTCCCTCTCTGCCCTTGCAGCCGCAGAGCACCGCAGCGCTCTTTCCTCAGCACCCCTCCCAGCACACTGCAGCCCGGCAGGCACTGCCAGGGGCCGAGGGCAGCCTGGGAGACACGGGACAAAGTGTCTGCCAGCAGGGAGGCAGGTGGCTGCCTGGCGACTCTCAGAGCACTGTGCAGCTGCATTTGCAAACTGGGTCTGAAGGAGTCCAAGGCACAAGCCTCTGGCGGAAGTTCCACGAAAGCCTGGCCCACACGTCCCAAGGCCTGGACAACCATGGTGCCTCCCAAGAAGATAGTGAGGTGGCTGCGGGACTCAGACCCGCCTCCCCAGGCCTCAAGCATGGCAGGTGTGGCTTCTGCCCACCACAGCCACTCCCCTCTCCTCCTGGTGTGCCCGAACCCAGTGCCCTGGTACCACCCAGCTCTGTGCGGGGCCCCGCAGCCCAGGCTACTCTGGCTGTGCAGAATCATTGCTAAGGAAGAGCAGCCTGGGACCACTGTGGGGACAGCGCAGCTGCACAGGGAGCCATCTGGCTCACGGTGGACTTTTATGAGGGACAAAGAGTCTCTGTATCGTAGGTTTAAGAACAAAACAACCAGCAAAAAACAGCCAGGGAGAAGCTGCCTTTCCACAGGCAGTGGCAGTACTCAAGATGTCCAGGAAGGAGCGCAAGTATACAAAGAAGATGGGGAGGGCCGGAGGGTTAGCTCAGTGGTTCAGGCACCTGCCTCGCAAGCGCAAGGTGTCCTGAGTTCGATCCCCAGTAACCACATACAATGCTGGGCATGGAGACTCACGCCCACCAGCCATCAATACCACATACCACAGTGCCGGGTGTGGTGGCTCACACCTGTCATCCCAGCACTCTGGAGGCAGAGACAGGAGGATTGCTGAGTTCGAGGCTTGCCTGGACTACATAGTGAGTTTAGGGTCAGCCTGAACTACAAAGCGAGACCCTGTCTCAAAACAAAACAAAAAACAAACAAACAAAAAAACCAAAGAAGATGGGAGACATGGTGGCCCTGTGGCACGGATGCTCTGCCTTCTGCGCTGTCCTTGGGTCCCTCCCTCTCTCTGGGTTGGGCTGCGAGGCTCAGGCCTGCACTACTGCTGTCCCTTCACTGTGTGGTAAGTCACACACGTGCCACATGAAAACGCCACACAGACATGCACATGCAGTGTAGGGACACACTACACACACACACAACTGGACCACACGCCAACATACCCGAAACATCACACACGTGCCTCACATATACCAAACATGCATGCTGCACACCAAACACACACACATTGCATACCACAAAGATCATGTGTACCAGACATCACACACAAATACATGTATGTACCACACATACCACACATGCACGCAGGTCTGGTGCACATGCACATGCACACGCAATACATGAAAAGCAAAACTCACAGAAGACCAGATAAGTAAATGCACACAGGAGTTCTGCTGGCTCTGCCCTCACTGGCTTGCCCTGAACACCGCCTCGCAGGTGTCAGCCTTCACCTAGACCTGCCCCGAAGCCTCTCACTGGGGCACCTCTGGGAGGTGACTTGGGAGGCGGAGCCTGGTGCGGAGAGGCAGGCCCCGGAAGTTCAACCCCTCCCCCCTCTTGCTTTGTCTGCTTCCTGCCCTCCATGCAGCGAGCAGCTATGCTCCGCTAGGGCTCTGTGCCCAGTGCCTGCTGTGGAGCCAGCCGACCATGGCCTGAAGCCACACACTGCGAGCCACAGTAACCCCTTCTCTTCGGAGTCGTCAGGTTCCGGGTCTCAGGGAGGACACGAGTGACGTGGGCCACACTGAGCAGCGGTCAGTGTCTGAGCTGCTCCTCCCTGGGGACGAGAGCCAGACCTGAGGGTGGCTGGCACTGGCCATGGCGGGGTGGACACCGTGTGGTGCTGCGGCGGCACCACAGTCTGGGTCTCACGTGGCCCCAGGGAAGCGGACTTGCCAGTGGACGAGTCCAGGGCCCTACTGGGGAGGGCGGAGCCTCAGAGTGAGGCCCAGCAGAGGACTGTGGTCCCCGGTGCCAGGCAGTGAGGGCAGCCTGTGCCCCGGCCCTCTGTTTTCCTGTTTCCTCGCTGACAAGGGGGCAGTTTTCCTCAGCCACACGCCCGGCTGTGCCGTGCCCAGCGCACTGCCCAGTGCTTGTGGATAGAAAGCGCTGTGCACATATCCACGGGCTCAGACCCTGTCACACGATGGCAGCGCCAGCCTGGGCCGGGGCTCTGGAGAGGTCAGGAGAGGCTGAGCTCACTCCCTGCGCCCCGGCATGGGGCCCTGTGCCCACAGACTGCAACGGGCTCACAGCTGTTCGGCTCCCTCTGCCCTGGCGGAGAAGCCCTGATGCTTCACAGCGGCTTTCTGTGAACTTGCTTGTGAACTTGAGCTCCAGAGACCACGGCACAGGGTCAGCGGAGCAGGTCTCTGCCTCACGGGACTGAGGGGGTGACAGTCCCACAAGCTCCATCCCTGCGGCCTGGCGTGGGACCGTACGGCCCTGCACGCCAACCCCCGGCCCCCAAGTAGCCCCTTCCGGGCCGCTGCGTCTTCGGGTGCTGAGCCTCCTGCCCGACTGGAGCAGCCAGGGAGGGACAGGTGGGCTCCCCGGGGCACCCAGAGGGCCTTCCCAGGGAGCGAGGAGGCCCGTGACGCCCCCGGGCTCCTGCGCCCGGCAGCTGGCTGTCCCCTGGGCCCGTCCACCCTGCCCGGGCCGGGGAGACCCGGCTCTGCTCCGGCGGCAGTGCTCACCTCACACACATGTCCGCCTCGTACTTCTTCCCATAGAGGATTCCCAGCAGAGACGGGTTCTTGTTTCTTCTGAAGTTCAGGGTCACATCGTAGACAGCTGCCACTGCGCGGAAGAGAAGCCAGACGCTGAGCTGTCCCCCCTGTGCTCCCCGTCCCCAGCTCTCGGGACAGCCAGCCGCACAGTTCTTTTTTTTTTTTCCTTTGAGACGGTCTTGCTTGTAGCTCAGGCTGGCCCTGAGCTCACTGTGGGGCCCAGGCCGGCCTCGAACTCAGCAGTCCTCCTGCCTCTGTGTGCGTGAGTCCGTCGCCTCCCTCTCTTCCCTACCTGTCCCGGGAGCTCCCTCTGTCTTTCCACCCCTCTCACATTAATTGCGTATATCTGTTATCACATTTTCCTTTATAAAATTTCCCCACACATATGTATATTTTTAAATCGTTACCATCAGACGCACTGCCAGGAACCCTTCTCTCACCCTCCCCTGGCATCGTACTGGCCACCCCTGCAGCACTTCCGGAGCCCTCTTCCCGGCATCTTGAAGAGGCGTTAACGGCGAGGGCTACCAGGGGCCACCCGCCCAAGGGAGGGGTGGCTTCTAGAACACTGCGCCGTGGCCTCGTCCACCTTAGTCACCAGCCCGGGCGCCTGTGACTCCCGGCTCTCCCCCGGTCAGAAGGACCACGACGGGGAAGCGTTTAGAACCCACCCAGGACCTCGAGGCAGCCGAGAGGGCGCAGCTGACGACACTCAGCAGGAGGGTCCGGAGCCGCTGCGGGAAGTGGCGGGACTGGGAGGAGGGTGTGTGAAGCGGACGGGGGGATTTCGAGGGGATTCGTGGCAAAGTGTTTTTTACTGCAATACATTTTAAAAATATAAACGTTCACTGTATCTTTCAACCACCCTTGCATATAGTTTATTCCCACCTGGCACTTTGCCACCTTAGAAACTGTCCCCAGTACCTTCACTGGGTCACTCCACGCCTGCGCCCCTCCGTGCGCCCCTGCGCTCATCGCACACACTGCAACACGGATGTTTCAAGGGGCTGCGGTTTTATGTCTCGCGGTGGGCGGAGCCCGGCGGCGGCGACGGCCCTCTGGCCCCTACCTGTCCCCTGCAGGCACTGGACTGCGGTGGTGAAGCCCTTGGTCCGCGGCAGCAGGTGGTACTTGAGTGGCGGCAGCCCCTTGGAGGCGGCCACCTCCATGCTGACGCGGTGCTTGGTCTCCGTGAAGCGCGTCCCTTCGCAGTACAGGAGGAACTGGGGACACAGGGACCAGGGTCACGCCGGGCTGCGGGCCGGCCCGAGCTCCCCGCGCTCGCGTGCTGCGCAGAGGGCCCGGCAGGACTGGGCAGGCGAGGGTCTTCAGCGCCGTTTCACTTGGGGCTGAAATCTGCACCGGGCACGACAGTCCACACCCAGCGCTGCTTTCTGAAAAAAGGCGAGAGCCGGCAGTGGCCCTGGCTGTGGCCTTCGACCGCGGGGACAGCGGCACAAGCCTATCGGCCCCACAGCCGGGCGCCCGGGGTGTGCGCTGGAGGGAGGTCTCAGGCCACAGGACGCGGCCCAGAGGCAGTGAGGCCCGCGGCCGGCCGGGAAGCTCTCCGCACCGCTCTCCCCCCCGCGCCCGGGACTTGGCGGGCCGTGGGGCCAGGGACCGCGTCCAGGGAAGCCCCGTGTGTGCGAGCTCGGCCCGTGCGGCACACTCACCCACATGTACTCGGGGTAGTCAGCCAGGCGCCGCAGCCCCTCGATGACCGTGTCTCGGTCCTCCTCCCACTTCCGCTTGCAGAACACGATCTCCAGGAAGTACCACGTCCAGCCAATGAGGGGCACGTAGAGCAGCTCCTTCTTGGCCAGGACTTTGGAGCTCTGAGTGGGAGCGGGAGGCCGGCGTGCCCTCAGAGGCGGAGGGGCAGGGGCGGCCCTGCGGGGCCCCGGAGGGTGGGAGGGGGAGGGGTGGCCCAGGCCCTTCCGAACAGCCATCCCACCCAGCCCAAGGAACCGGGCTCGCCCACACTCACTCACCCCCAGCACCCCGAACCGCTCGCACATGGTCCAGCCACACAGGAAGTCGATCTCGAAGTTGTGGTTGAGGATGACGACCACGTGCTCCTTCCCGAAGTGGTCCACCGTGGCCTGGTCGGTGAAGAGCGTGCACTCGGTGCAGGACCACCACTCCAGCAGCATCACCAGCTCTGCAGGCACCGGGCAGGGGCGTGGGTGTGGGCGCTGCCCTCTCTGTCGCCGGGCTCGGGGACCCAGCGACAGGAACAGGGTTCTCTGCTCCCGAGAGGTTCAGGGCTCACAGCCGCTCTCTGGGGCCTCGCTGCCCTACAGGGTGCCCAGGGCAGGTCACTCGGCTACCAACAGAGCAGCCTGTGTGGGCGAGCGAGTGGATCCCTGTGGCCGGGAGCTTAATGGCTAGAAAAACTGGAGAGCCGTGTCCCGGAGACACAGGGAACGCTTCCGCTAACGCTTCCTTTGTGTATTATATTCTGGGGCAAAAGTTTCACAAATTTCAAGCCAATAAGCAATGAGGGACTTGCTCGCTGCCCACTGCTGGCGTGGGCATATGCACACAGCCACGTGTGCCAGGCAGCCCGCGTGCTGTGATCTGCCCTCCAGGCCCTGGGCTCTGACCCCAAGGCTGTGGGCACTGGCACATGGTGGCCACTCGCGCTGCAAACTGTGCCCATCGCTGTGCTGCCAGGGCCTGCAGGCTACGCTGACCAGGACAAACGGGCCGGCACTGCCTGTCCCGATGCAGCGATGCACACAGCCTCTTCCGGGGCCTGTGGTCTGCAGAGTCTGGGCGAGAAGCCGTCTCTCTGCCAGCAAGCGGCCACGGGTGCCCACTCCTTCCAGGGAGACCTGCGAGGACTGTCCCGAGGCAGCCCTGTACTTCTTGCTGGCACCGGCCCATCCTTCCCAAGGTCATGCCACAGAGTCCTCGGCCATGAGCCCCTGGGGACAAGGCCAGGGCTGCTGACGGCTCTCAGGTGGAGGGCGGCAGGTGTGGCATGGCAGGGTGGGGCGGGCTGCGGTGCCTCCTGCAGCCTGGTGACGTGGCTCTCCCTGTGCAGGGGATGCCAGTGGTGCAGCCACTCTGGCAGTTGGTGGCCAAGTCCATCTCGATGACCACTGAAAGGCGGGCACAGTGCTTGTCCAGTGCTGACAGCCGGACAGGCAACGCATGGCCCTAATGAGGGTGACGTGGGCCGCTGCCCCGTGAATCACTCAAGGTCGCCGTGCTCCGCGACAGGAGGTCACAGCTTGCAGAAGAGCCTTGACAGGTCCAGAGGGTGCAGCCAGAGGCAGAAGGAGGCTGGTGGCTGCCAGGCTGTGGCGGGCAGGACGGGGCGGCTGCCCTGGCCATGCCCTGAGCACAAGAAGGCTGACCGGGCTGTCCATCCCCTCCAGGGGACCTGACGACATGGCTCTGGGTGGGTCTGGGCGCCAGCGAGCTCCCACCCAGCTGGGCCTGCTCTGTGAGCACAGCCACGTCGGCAACGCCATTATTGACACAGCTGCTTAGATTCACTGTGAGCCGGTCTCTTTGGCTGCCACCAGCTCGGAATGCAGACCCTGCCTTGGTGATGGCTTTTGTGCTTACTCGGATGCATTCTTTCTCCTTTGGTTTTTCAAGGTAGGCTTTTGCTATAGACTCTAAATTTGCCTTGAATTTGCAGTGACCCTCCTGCCACAGCCTCCGAGTGTTACAGCGGTGGACCACCATGCTTTGTTCTCAAAGCTATTCTTTTTTTTTTTTTTTGAGACAGGGTCTGGCTTTGTAGTTCAGGCTGGTCCTCAACTCACTATGTGTCCAGGCAAGCCTCGAACTCAGCAATCCTCCTGCCTCTGCCTCCCGAGTGCTGGGATGACAGGCATGGCCACCACACCCAGCACTGTGGTGTGTGGTATTAATGGCTGGTGGGCGTGAGTCTCCACGCCCGGCATTGTATGTGGTCACCGGGATCAAACTCAGGGCGCTGGAACCACTGAGCTAAATCTCCAGCCCTCAAATCTATTCTTAAAAAACAAGGATTTGTGGGTAATAAACGCTCTTGCCTTTTGTTTGCCCAGTTTTCACTGCTGCTTTTACTTTCTGGAAGGGTACTTTGAAGTCCCCTCCAGGCAAACGGGCTGTGCCTCTCCTGGTCCGACCGTGTTGCTGTCGTCCTGTCTGTGCCCCCAGTGGCCCCAGCTCCGCGGTGTCACAGCCTTCTCATAGTCTCTGGCGGCCTTGATGTCCCCGCGGGGGCTCCCTCATGTGCCGGGGTCACTGTCACACACACCTGCCCACGGGTGTCTGGCCACAGCCCGGGTGACGGAGCTGACCGTTCCTGGCTTCCGCCTGCTTCTCTCCGTTGTGGTGCCAGTTAGCCTGTGTGTGCAGGACACGGCTGCGCCCTGGGCCTAGACACACGCGCATCTTCCCTCCTCGGCCTTCTCCGCCCTCCGCCCTCTCCCGTCTCGCCCCTTCTCAGAGAGGACTTCTTCCTCCGGCTTCTTCTTGTGCATTCTGCTCTTGATGGATCGAACCTTCGGGTTTTGTCCGCAGCCCCAGGCTGAACCTCCGGCAGCTGCCCCGCCGGGAGGGCGCTCCTAACGGGGTCCCCACGTGGCTCTCCTGGCCCCTGCCCCGCCCACTCCGGGGGCCGCAGCGGGACACTCACGGCTCCAGAGCGAGTAGGCCAGGCGGCAGTTGAGGCGGCGGTACAGCTGCTTGTTGAGGGGCCACAGGGCCAGCGTGCAGAGCTGGGCGAAGTTGATCATCAGCCCGCTCACCACAAAGACGAAGCCGATGAGCAGGTGCACGGCGAACTGCGTCTTCAGGTAGGCGAGCAGGCCCATGGCGCTCAGGGCCGGGCACAGGGGCCCTCGCTGAGGATGGCTGTCCTGCAAGGGCACAGCGCCCGGTCAGTGGGCAGGGGGACTGAGGCTTTCCCAGGATACGCCACACACGCCTGCACATACACACACATGTACCACACTCGCCGATACCACACCCTGCCCCGACATGCTAGCACCTCCCACACAAAACACACACCTCACCCACTAACATCACATAACACGTATGTCCCACTCACCACCCGCCATACACTAACACCGGTAATGACCACAAACATCACATACACAGCAACATGCTAGCACTATACCACAGCATATCAATAGAAACATGACATCACACACACCACTAACACACTGTAACCACACACAGGACTCCACTGACATGCTCCCACACCACTCAAGCTCATCCCACATACGTGTACAACTGACATGCTGGCACCACACACCCACACACAGGAACACCCACACGAGAGACACACACACACACCATATGTATGCACACGTACTCCCGCACACTAAGGAAACAGCACAAGACATGAGCAGGAGGCCCCACGGACACGGTGCGAGCTCCAGGCAAAGGCATCACGGGAGTTTTCTCTCACCCACTTGGCATCTGATCGGACAGACCAGCACGCAGCAGAGCCACAGAAGTAGCCCTGCCACACCATGCTGCCCTCAACCGCTGCCATGTGAGCCCAAGAGGCAGCCTTTGGCTCTGGCACAGTGGTCAGGAGGCCTCCCCATCCCTGGCATTACTGCATTACTGGCAGCTCCCAACCTGGGCTGCTGCGCTCACTGGCGCCGCCCTGTGACGCTGTGTGGCGCAGGAACAGCGTGGCCATCAACCCTGGCCTGCCCTGTGCCCTGGGCCCACCCTGGGCCTAGGAAGACATCGGCTCCTGGGGTGGCTGGGCAGCTCCAAGGCAAGCTCCCCAGCACCGAGGAGCCGGTGCCAGGGCCCCAGCAGAGCCCAGCATGGACACTCACCGCCTACTCCGCCTGAGCACTGCTCCACCTTTGCCTGGGGATGTGGGGACCCCAGGCTCCCCGATCTGAGCTGGGGGTGGGCCTTGTGGGCTCTGCGGTGGGCTGGAGAGCCGTTGGCAGGCCAGGCCAGTGTCCCTTTCTGCAGGAACCTGCTTCCAGGACACTGGCCGAGGGACGCGTCAGGACATCCAGGGGAGTCCCGGAAGGCCGCTCCTCCCCGCCCTGGGTCCCCTGGCCTGCCAGCCCCCAGAGGGGCCGGCGGGTGGCTCAGCCCGCCCCCGTGCTGCTGCTGGGACCCGCCGCCCAGCTGGGTTCAGGGCCAGGTGCCTGGGGTTCAGTCACTGAGCCTGGGGATTAACTCACTGCTCCAAACACGAAGGACTGAAAACAGACGGGGGAGATCAGAGCCCTGCAGGACTGGACTGGGCCCGGGGCCTGCTCTGCACACCCACGTTCCCGGGCCACAGACCCCGTGGGCGACGCTCCTCCAGCCCCGCCGGCACAGGACCAACAGGGCAGCCCAGGAGCTGGCCGCAGGGCAGTCTCAGCTGTCACCCGGCTCCTCCTCCTGCCCTGGGGTGTGCCAGGGCAGGGCACCTTGGAGCCACCCCCTGGCACCTGCCTGGCTGCGGCTACTCTCTGACTCTGCAGCTCCGGGCCAGCCTGGCTGCCAGCTCCGACACTGCAGGGACGATGCCCCCGGCCTGGCCTGGTGTAGTCTCAGTGTGGCCTGGACAGCTCGCTCGGCTCTGGAGAGCCCGGCCACCCTTGGCCCGTGGTCCTCATGCCGGGCCCACGCACCACTCCTTCCCACCCCCGCTCCGTGCCAGGTCCTGCTTCAGCCTTGGGGCCAACGCAGCCTCGCCAGGACACAGGCTCTGAGAACTGGCTCAGTCCACAGCCCGCTGCACACTGTGGGTCACTCCTGCTGGCCGCCCAGACCCGACACAGGGTCCTGCGGCCTCCTGGACATGGGGTGCGGCATCCGCCACTCCCTGAGGGCCCAGCCCGCCCCAGGGAGCAGACGCTCGTGCCCGTGCCTGAGCTGGGAGCTGCCTCCTGCCATCCCCGGGGCAGTGGCCCACGGCCTGGAGCGCGGCTACACTGGGATCGCTCAGTTCACCAACCTGCTGGCGCCCAGCCACACGGCCTTGAGAGGCATGCCAAGCCCCCGACTGCAGCCCTGAGCTGCCACTCAGCCCTCGGGCGTGGGTAGCGGCCTCTCAGGGCCCCCAGTAGGACAACTTGCCCAGGTACCTCACAGAGCACTATTTTAAAAAGTTCTCCCCACAGAATTTTAAATTGACTTTTCCATTTTAAAAACCCAAGTTTAAATGTGTAGAGAGCACGAACTCTACATTGCAAATCGGACTCTGTAAAGCACGGCCACGGTCTTCTCAGAGCAGCCAGCGCCGGGGAGCCCTGGTGGGCGCAGCCTCAGCCCACGCGCAGCACACGGTGAGCCCTGCCAGCCTCTCGCCCTCCGCGCTGGGCCCGGCCAGGGGCCTCGGCGGCCGGATGAGCAGACGCGTGCAACTCACCTCACGTGCCTCGCACACGGGACGCTCTGCACCTACGCTGCCACCCTCTGTCCCCGGTCGGGACGACTTCCCGCACCCCGCGGCCACACCCCGAGCTCAGCACCGTCACCGCAATGCCACGTGCTCCCTCTGTGCTCCACCCCAGGCGGCCCCGTGCGCGCCGGAGGGTTGTGGAGCACACAGAGACCTCGGGCCTCCCCCCTTCCTCAGCCAGGACTCCCGCACCTCTGAGGTCTGGGCGGTGGCCTTGCGGGATGGCTGTCCACGTGACGCAATGCAGCATGGCCTGCTGGCTTCCTGCCGTCACTGTGGGTGCGACGCTCCTCACCAGCGGGACTGCAGGGATACCAGTCACGCCTCACGGAGACTGACGCGGTTGCCTCTGTCACCTGGGAGAGCTGGTGCCACCAGACACCTCCAGTGTCAAAGTGCGGGCCACGCTGGAGTCACGGGCAATCCGGCATAGTCAGCGCCACAGCCGGCCCCACGGACTCTGCCCGGGCTCCCTCTACTCGTCATGCCTGAGCGTCCCTGGCAACCCCCGCGGGAGTGGGCACCTGCCCATCCGGGGCAGGTGAGGGGGTGGGACCAACATGCTGCTTCAAGATCATGGACGGCCTGTGTGAGTGCTTTACAAACATGCAGGGCATGTGCCCAAGCACAGGGGTGGTGAGCCTCTGGCACGTGTGCCGCAGCGGCTGTATCGCCAAGGGCTCTACACAGCTGACTACCACTGTTATGAAGTGCCCTAGGATAAAGTACTAGCCATCATCCTGGAGTGCTGTGGCGGTGCATGCCTACACTACCAGCACTCTAGGAGGCTGAGGCAAGAGGGTCACAAATTTGAGTCCAGCCTGCACAACTCAGGGAGACCCTGGCTCAAAGTTAAAAATAAAAACGGACCGGGGATGTGGCAGCTGGTGGGAGGCCCTGCCCCCACCCCCCGACCCTTGAGCTGCAGGGTGTTCTGATGGACAGTCCGGAGGGAGAGGAGGCCTGCACAGCCCCACAGCTGGTGACTGCCCCTGGCTGAGGCGCGCTCCCCACACCAGGGCAGGGCGGGGCCGGCGGAAGACCAGGCAGTGTGCGCCACGCACAGGTACGCGGGGCACTCACTGATGTGTACGACGTGCGAGACATCACTGCTGCTAACAACGGGCCGTGCGTCACCGTGACATCACACACCCGAAGCACAGCAGGGGCCTGGGCGCCCGGAAGCTCCCCCCACACGCCTGACAGCTCACAGAGCTGCGTGCAGAGCGGGCCCCAGTCTCTCTGGAATGTGGGAAGCGTGTCACTCCCAACCCTCGCGCCAGGAACACTGACTGGCAAGCCAGGCGTGACAGCACAGACTTGTAACCCCAGCACTCAGGGAGGCTGAGGCAGGAGGGCTGAAAGTTTCATTTTAGCCCAGGCAACTCAGTAACGTAGCAAGATTTTGTCTCAAAAAACAAACAAACAAAAAAAAGGGTTGGAGATGCAGCTCAGTGAGGAGGCTTAAGCCCTGGCACTCAAAAACGTGGGAGGAAAAAGCCTGGCAAACTGCGACCATAGCATTTCCTTTGTCCCAGCAGTGCACAGAGCCACAGGATACCCTGCACCCTGGAACCCAGGGTAGACAGAGAAATATGGGGGCAGACTGGACCCCGCTTCCGGGGTGGCATCCTGCAGCGGCTGCTCTGGGACCTGAGGCCCCAGGCGCTGTGGGGACGCTAGGAGACCCTGGGAGTGGCGCTGGGTGCATGCGGGAGCGGCATGGTGAGCAGAGACTGGCGCACAGCACACAGAGCTCCTGGAGAACAGGGCTTCAAGGACCAGAGTGCTACAGTGCCATAGGAGGCAGGTGGCACGCAGCAGGCAGCGCCCCCAAACACAGAACAAACTGGTGGTTTTGAAGGAGCTATTGAGATCTCTGCTTGGCAACAGGATGGGCAGTACCCTGCATTTGGCCACTGGTGGCCAGAGTTGGGTGCCCCTGGAGATGCCCAGGCTAGAGGCTGGCGTGCCTGGCACTACATGGTGCTTCCTACCCTGCCTGACCATCCGTGTGTGGAGATGCGCAGACCTCCCCACAGCAGCTGTGGAGGGCAGCAGTTCCTCAGCCTCGCCAGGAAGGCAGGGGCTGCAGGGCAAGCCTCCCCGCCCACCACCCCCTGGGAGGGGCTCGCCCAGACAGGTGCCGACTGCCCCCAGCAGTGTGGGCTCCGCAGGACCCTTCCCCCACTGGCTCTGGGAGGGGCTCCGGCCCGCCCGGCTCCACCCCTTTCTCAGCGCCTTCTTTCCTCTCCCGAACCCCGGAAGGCTGAACACCAACCTGCAGGTTGGTTCTGCGGTTCACGCACCATGGGGGCCACGCTGGGCACACCCGCCCTGGCCGCCTGCCCCTGAGCAGCCTGGCTTTCTACACTCTGGGGAACACGTTTCTTCGGCCCCCCACCCCCGGGGTGCCCCTCAGCTCAGGCCACACGAGTTCCTCACCTCCCTCTCCTTGGTCCTGCTTCCCTTTTGCTCGGGACTCGGGCAGCCAGGGGCCTGCGGAGGGACTGTGGACTCCTGCCCAGCAGCCAGCAGGACACAGGGCAGCCAGTAACCGCTCTGGCACGTCCCGGAGCAGGGACACAGCCAGGGCGCCAAGTGGGGGAAAGGTCAGGGCAGCGGGCTGCGGCTGTGGCACAGGCCTTGCGCGTGGCCCCGTGGCTTATCTTCAGGAGCCCGAGCAGTGGGCAGCGTGCCCTCAGTGGTGTCACATCACACTCAGCCCTGCCCTGCGGCTCCTGCTCTCCCCCTGCACCCGCCCGCTCTCGGGACCTGCCGACCCCTTCTGTGCGCCATCCCCAGCTCGCCTCCTCCAGAGGGCGCCGCTGCCTCACGCCCGCCCCCACCACGGGCTGTCCGGGAGACTGGGCGGCGGGACGCGGACGGAGCCCAAGGAGAGCTCGGGGCACAGTGCGCGCGGCAGGAGCAAGACCGGCGAAGGCGGGGCCAGAAGCTGGGCTCTGCCGAGGACGACGGGCACGCAGCTGGGGCTGCAGCAAGGCCAGGAGGGCACAGCGTGGTCCCGCGCGCCTCTCTGCATCCCGCCACAGCCACATGCTCTGGACCTGGCTTCCGGGGAGCCCAGAGGTGGGGCTGCTCACCCCGCACCGGACTCGGCCGGCCCGGCCACGGCAGGCGGGGCGGGGTGCGCGGAGCAGGGAGGGCAAGGGCGCCTCAGGAGCACACAGCCGGCGCCCTGGCAGTGGCAGAGCGACGGGCGCTCCGAGGACACGCGCCCCACTCCCGCACCCCACTCTGCACACAGCCGGGCCCTGCGGCCGCCAGGAGCCACGCAGCGCGCTCAGCTCGCCCCTTCCACACTGAGCTGACTCCCAGGCGGCACCGCGCCAGCAGGGATGGCTGCTGACTGGGCCGACAACGCCGCCTCCACTGCAGTACGCTCCTTCCTGGCACAACTGCCTGGCTCTTCTCACAGAGGTCCTCACGCGGTGTCCTCACGCCCACGGAGTTTGTCCACAGGCACTTTCCACCGGGACATGATCCAGAGCCGGCGCTTCACGCACTGTGCAGACTTTGGGC